>JANHZU010002082.1:76928-94021 GCA_032468055.1 Acrochordus granulatus | reverse complement strand
TTGTGCCGCCGTTTCCCTCTTAAAAGAGGCGCGGGAGAGAACGCTTCGCTGCTGTTGTGAAGGTGCGAGCAGTGACAGCACTGCCCTCGTAGACTCTTTGTCTTCCTGCGCTGTTTCCAAGATCGGGCACTGAAGCTGTTGTTTTGTCGTTCTGTGGCAGCTAAGCAGTGATGGAGACACACACCCGCACACACGGACACACCCCGTTATAGTAATCGTGATAACAGTTGAAACAAAATCTCCCTCAGGAAAGTTTCCAGTTCACCACTCCGTATTTTGACGGTGCTGGATGAGAAATGCAGCACATCTGGACAGCTGCAGCTTGAAAAAGATGAAAATTATGAAAAAATAATTTCATGTCAGTCGGTGGTGATGGTTATCCCCCCCCACTGAGATGACAGCTTAAAGAAGAAGTGTCCCTTACGTCTGCACTGACTGTAAAGAGATTGACCAGGTCTTTAGATTGGGCAGTCGATAGCAAGATAAGTGTGCAATCTATTCAGCGTGAAAGAGAGAAAAACTACCTGTAATTTGGTCCTAGCTTTCAGTTTGACGATTTAAACATAATCAAATCATGCATTTCCGTGTAAGGATTATTTTATCTAACTTGGATTTAATTGTGTTTTTTTTCAAAATTGGGTTTAAAACCGGTTGGAGCACAAAGGGTCTTCTATCCGTTTAAATTCATCATACATTAAAGCACTACATCATACAATTAGGTATTATTTCAAGCAAAAAATGCTTTTATTAAAAAAAAGATTTCTGTTGTCTGTTGAGGCTTTAATTGAACAACCACTTTCAGGGAATTCTACGTTAAATACCAGAATAGTTGTTACTTATTCTAGTAGAGGATCGTAGCAAAATTGTAAAAAAGAAATTGCAAACTTTCTTAAAAAGGCAACTGGACTTTTATTTTTAGATGTTATAGGGAAATGTGTCAACTCCCATTGGGAGTTTTCCTCAGTCTCATATAAAAAAAAGGAAAAATGGTAAGGAATACCTAAATTTTTCAAAAGTGGTAGGAAACAGTGAAACAGGATACTCTGAGTTCTCACATAGCAATCAAAAGCAAAAGGTTAGGAGTAAAGATTTCAAGGGAAGATAACCTAAGTCTTCAGTTTAAACACTTCAGGATCTACTCAAAAGTTGTTTTTCTGCAAACGTGTCAAAGCCAAATTGTAAACAGAAGACAACTAAAATCTTGTTCTCTCTATTGATGGAAGGATTTAATGTTTTTATATATGTGCTTTCTTTATTCCTCTTGAAAGCCAATTGGTTTCTTTATCAATAATTTGCAATTTGTAGTCTTGAATAAAATGTCCATGTTCTTTAAGATGTAAATGAACTGTAGATGTTTCTGAAAAATTATGCTGTTGAAATCTTTTATATAAAAGTTGTGTAGTCTCCCCAGTGCAAAATTCTGAACAGGCTTTCATTTCATTGAATGGCATAAATGACATCTGTCCATTTGTGCTTGGGAGTCTTTTTTTTTAGGATGTACTAATTTTTCTTTAAATGTATTCCTTGGTTTGAATTGAGCTCAAATGTTATATTTATGAAAAATCCTTCTGAGTTTCTTTGATACTCCAGCAATTTGTGGAATGGACAAATTGCTGCATGTCTTAAGATCTTGAAGTTCTTAAGATATTTTGAAGCAGATGAGGAAAGTTTAGATCTTTTTATAGCTTTGAAAAAAGTCCAATTCAGTTAGCCACAATTCTTGAGAGCTCTTTTGATACGCACATTTGCTTTGATGGAACCTTCCTTTATCATTGTTTGGTTGCTCAGTCATGTCCGACTCTTCATGACCCCATGGACTACAGCATGCCAGGCCTCCCTGTCCTGCACTGCCTCCCAGAGTCTGCCTAAACCCATGCCCATTGCATCTACAGTGCTATCTAACCATGTCATCGTCTGCCATCCCCTTCTCCTTTTGCCTTCAATCTTTCAATCATCCCAGTCTTTTCCAATGAGTCCTCTCTTTGCATTATGTGGCCAGAATATTTGAACTTCAGCTTCAGTATGTGTCCTTCCAATGAACAATTGGGGTTGATTTCCTTTAGGATTGACTGGTTTGATCTCCATGCAGTCCAAGGGACTCTCAGTAGTCTTCTCCAGCACCAGCAATTTGATGTCTACTTCCTCTGCCTCATCAAAACCCATTGTGTACATCTGGTAGTTCTCAGCTCACATACTGCTGAAGCCTAGCTATTTTTAGCATAACCTTGCATGAGAAATGAGCATGATTGTACAGTAGTTTGAACATTTGTTGGCATTGGCCTTCTTTGGAATTGGACCTTTTCTAGACCTGTGGCCAATGTAGTTTTCCAAATTTGCAGACATATTGAGTGCAGCACTTTCACAGCAATATCTTTTAGGATTTTAAATAGTTTAGCTGGAATACCATTACCTCCACTACTTTGTTAGTAATGTTTCCTAAGACCCACTTGATTCCAGGATGTCCAGCTCTAGGTCAGTGACCACGCCATTGTGGTTATTAGGGACATTTAGATCTTTCTTGTCTAGGTCTTCTGTGTATTCTTGCCATCTCTTCTTAATTTTTCTGCTTCTGTTAGATTCCTACCATTTTTGTCCTTTATAATGCCCATTAAACATTTTGCATTAAACGTTCTCCTGATATCTCTGATTTTACTGAAGAAATCTCTAGTCTTTCCCAGTCTATTGTTTTCCTCTGTTTCTTTGCATTGTTCATTTAAGAAGACCTTCTTATTTTCCCCTTGCTATTTTCTGTAAATCTGCATTCAGTTAGATATATCTTTTCATTTCTCCCTTGCTTTCCTTCTTTCCACAGCTATTTGTAAAGCCTCATCAGACAGCCACTTTGCTTTCTTACATTTATTTTTCTTAGAGATGGTTTTAGTAGGTACCTCTTGTACAGTGTGACTTACCTCCATCCACAGTTCCTCAGGCACTCTGTTCTCCAGATCTAATCCCTTAAATCTATTCCTTACCTCCACTGTATATTCATTGAGGTCATATCCACAGTAGTAAAGTGATCATCTGAATTAAATTCACCCATTCCCATCCATTTTAGTTCATTGATTCTCAAGATGACAATGTTCAATCTTGCCATCTCATGTTTGACCACATCCAGCTTATCTTGATTAATAGATGTTACATTCCAGGTTCCTATGCAATATTGTTCTTTACAGCATTAGACTTTCACCATCAGACACATCTACAGCTGAGCATCCTATCAGCTTCAGCCCAGCCACTTCACTCTTTCTAGAACTACTTATAACTGCTGTCCGCTCTTCCCCAGTAGCATATTTGACACTTTCAAACCCGAGGGGCTCCTCTTCTAGCATCATATCTGTTAGCCTTTTGTTGCTGCCCATGGGGTTTTCTTGGCAAGGATTCTGGAGTGCCATTTTCTTCTCCAATGGAGTCCTGTAGCCCATTGTTGCCAGATGTCAAGGAACTCCAACATCTAACATAGTCTTTGTTGGCCCGGGACCACCAAGCCAATATGGGTTTCTGTAAATTATGTCTCATCATATATTTTGAGGGGGGAGACATTCTTTGTCTGGCTCCTCTGATGAAATCTTTCCAGTCTGGTTGAACCTCTAGTGTATCTCTCATTTTCCTCAGAGTACTCAAGCCCCACAACCACATCAAGGCAGTGCCTCTTTGGGGGAAACCTTCCTTGCTTGAAGGTAAAATGTCAGCACAACATTGTAAGGTCCTGATCACTCCTAGTTTGTGTTCCAAAGGGTGGTGGGAATCAAAAGATAAATATTGATTTGTGTGTGTAGGCTTCCTATCAATTTCATAATAAAGGTTTCTGTTTACTTTGATGTGTATGACACAGTCCAGAAAAGCCAAAAAATTATCTTTAACATCTTCACATGTGAATTGTATGTTTCTGTCAATGGCATATGTTGTGTGAATGCTTCCAATTCATGTGTTTTGATTTTGACCCAGGTATCATTCACAAATCTAAACTAGTGGGGGGGAATCCTGTGAAGGAGATTAAATATATTGCTACGAACTACCCACACTAGTTTTTGCCTACTGATAAAATGTCTTTTATAGCTCTACCTTGTGTAAATGAAAAGGATGCAGCAGGAAGTGAAGAAATTTGTCTGAAATGAGATAATCACACAAGCAGGAAAAAATAAAAACAAAATAGAATGAGCTCAGCTTTGAACAGACCTGCATGTTCATGAAACTGAATCATAAAAAACATAAAACCTGGTTATTTCTTTAAGTGAAAGCATTACTTTACATATATAAATAAAAGTGGAGATCTGTCATGTTCCTATTGGCCGTTTTCATCTACAGCAGGCATTTCTCCCCACTGATCATTGATAACTTCTGTTATGAAATTTTTGACTTACAGAGCAAGCATGATCAAACACCAGGCATCTGATATTAAGCCCTTCCTATGCTGTTTTTACGCAGGTAATTGTGGCCCAACTAACAGGCCACTTACCTGTGAGAGCCATGCTGACTGCAGTGAGAGAGTCCAGTTGCCAGTGGCTATCAGTGCCTCCATCCCAAACAGCTGCTTCTAGAGAGCGCAGAAGAGTGAGTGATAAGTGGGCTGATGGGGAATGAGCAGTAGAGGAGAGAGGCAATGGACAGAGTGATGGAAAAAGTGACATTCAACTACAGTAAGAAGCAAAGCAAGGAAGAAAATGAGAACGTGAAGAAAAAGTTGAGTGAGGAAGCAAGAATGTGCATGATGGTGAGAGAGGCAATAAGAGGGAGTGATAATTCATAAATTCCCCATGATGTGGCTGCTGTGGTCTGTACCCCGTGGAGTGAACGTGAGCTTTCCAGTAAAGCAGGAGAGAGAGAAAGCTCCTATCCATTCATTAGATCAGTTTCTGAGAAGACCAAATCCATCTATCAAAAATTAATGCTTTTCCCAATCCCACTCAATATTAGAGAGAAGGCCTAGGGAATATTTTTCCTGTTGGCAGATAACCTAGTAATCACTTACCTTAATTTGTTGCACATTAAAGCTGTCGAGACAGCACCATTTGCCAGCCTTGTTACTGAGGCAGAATAGAGACCAGTTGTTGAGACAGCAAATTATGCTGGCCTACTTTAGGTCGCCTCACTGGCTGGAGCAGAACGTGTTGAACTGGCTGCCTGGATGTGCCTTTAAAGTCAGGAGCTGTAAATTATAGGGATCAGCACACATTTCTCCGTCATAAAAGCAGTGATTTATGTTTAAACACATGATGTCAGAACTATAAATGCATAGGCATAACAAAATAGTACTAAAAGCTTTTGCATTACAGTCTTTCATTATAAGTTCTCATTAGCCATGGAAACAATTATGCTATTAAAAATAAGAGACATCCTTTGAATATGTTTCCTGAAATATCATTGAGATTGACTAAGCTCACCTCAAAATGAAATAACATTAACTTCCTAGAAAGTTGGAATTGATTTCCAAGGGACAGACTACCAAAATGATAGAAGAAATTCTAATCATTCAGGTCTTTTATTTGTTTTTATTAGGAGTTCCAAAATATCATTATGAAGAACGTGCATGTACAATATTAGCAGAATTATTAACAAGCATCTAATATATATATATATCTGTAAACAGAATACAGATTTACTTGAAGTATTTATTTATTTAATTTATATGCCGCCGAAATCTGGAGAGTCTTGGCGGCTAACAAAAAACAATTCTAAAAACATTAATTAAAAACATTTTTAACAATAAAATAAAACATTAAAATAAAAATAAAAAAGCTGGCGGACTAGAGAGGTGGGCTAAAAATCTTTCGTATATAAAAGGGGGGTGAGGATGGCTAGAAATCCATCAGCCACCTCCACAATGATGATGAGCCCTCACTGGAGCCCCAGGCCATCTCGCAGAGCCAGGTCTTAAGGCCCTTCCGGAAGTATGTTTAATATGAAGATTTTTCTTTTAATACTAATGTTTCAATTCCATTTCTATGGTATACAAATACTATAAATAATAATACAGTTATTAATAAAATATAGTTCTTTGGGATTCAATAATTGATAATTCATGAACATCCTATTAATTTCAATGAATCTTCTGTATGATCAGGTTTGGATACAAAGCATTCAGTTGGCTAAAATAAATTAAGAACATTACTAATTTGCAATATGGTATTTTTTTATTTCACTTACACTGTAGATTTGAGTTTATTAAATTTTTTGAACTGTGGAGTTTAGCTTAAACACATGATGTCAGAACTATAAATGCATAGTTTATAATTTTGACATGTAAACATAAAAAAGCTCTCAGTATTTTTTTTTTGGACAAACAGTTGCTAAATTAAAATGCATTCCAGAAACATCTATTTATATAAAATCAATAAAGTAAGTCAAGCTCAACTCCTGGACATGTACATATAATTTTTTTGGCAGCAAAACAAAGTGGTTTGCCATTGCCTTCTTCCAACAGCCATGGGATTCAGACAGTGTTAGCAAGACACTTCCATTGAGATAGAACTATTTAGTGATCTGTGAACCAGATGAAAAGATTGACTTCATGAACTAGAATTGATTTGAAGAATTTCAGTAGGGTTAAGGTTATTTTAAAAAAAATAATTAGAACTCTATAACAAAGCACATTGTCTTATTCACTGAATGTTTTGATAAGTGCTAATTTCATCTTTTTAACTAGATGGATAATTTAAAACTACACATATGAAAAACTGAATTCTTAATATTGATTGAAGGAAAGTTTTTTCTTTCATTCCAGAAAGAATAGCTGGGAATGTATCTGAGTTGGGTGGGATTTATTTCTGAGTAAATATTGCAATGTCCCCCCCTCGAGACTCTGCTCTGCAGCACGATTGTAAAGAGGGTTGTTCCTGGGAGAGATGAATGGTGAACCAAAAATATAGACTAACAGCAAAGTCATCCAAGGTATGAAGGTCATCCCAGTGCCCAGCTAAAGCAAGCCAGCGTCTAACAGGCAGCAATGATGAAGGAAAATGCTGGCAAAGACCTAACTTCATACAGAGTGGGAAAAGACATTGGTAAACCACTCTTGCATTTTACTGAGAAAGCTTCTTGAGTAGATAATATAAAGTGATTGATGGTATACTGCTGGGTGATGGGCCCCTCGGGCCAGATAGCATTTGACATGCTATTGAGGAAAAGCTGAGGATCTTTCAGAATACTAATAGTATTTTTGATGTGGCTATATGAAAGCTAAAACTGAAATCACCGTGAGAAAAGAAAAGCCAAAGCTGGAAAAGAAAACCTGAAGCTGCAAGTCTGTGAAGACTGTGAAGTCTGTGAAGACTGAAGCTGCAAAGATAAAATTACAGGAATATGGAATGTAAGAAGCATGAACATGGGAAAGCTAAATCCAGTGAAAGGTGAAATTGACCATAAACATATTGTAAGCATCAGTGAATAATAATAGATTGGAATTGGAACAGTTCACTAATAGTGAATAGTAGTAAATATTGTTTACTGCTCAAGATATAAAAAGCAAACAGTCATGAACAATATAGCAAAGGCAGTGCTTGGTTACAATGCAGACTTAAGGATAACTTTATTATTGGAAACCCTTCCAACTACTGATAAGGAACAGGCAGTTGAAGAGTTTTATGGTCAAATTCAACTTGAAATTGACAGAACATGGAAGCAAAACATACTACTTGCAATTTGAGACTGCAATGTGAAATTGGAAATAAGAACAAAAGGTGGTTGGATTATATGGTTTAGGAAACTGAAATGAGATAGGAGAGCAACTTACCTATTTCTGCCAGTCCAACAATTTTTCACTGCTAACATATCTTCAGACAAATTGATATAATATATCACTATCACCAAATAAAATAAAATTGACAATATTATTGGTGCTAGGTGACAAAGCTCAATTATAATAGAAAAAAATATGGCCTAGGGTTAGCTGTGGAACAGATCACAAGCTGCTTATGTTCAAGTTCCAAATAAAGGAAACAAACAAATCCAATCATTTTCTATTAAATTAATTGAGCATATGCGCAACTTCAGAAACTGCTTTGAAATCCCAAAGCTTATTAATAGGGAATCAGAGAAACTGTGGAATGAAATCAAAGATGAATGTGAAAAGAGATGGTCAAAAGACCAAGTCAAAGAAACAAACTGGATATTAAAAAAATCATGATGGAAAGTGCCAAGAGGAAAAAAAAGTGAAAGCCAAGAAAGACAAAGTTCTCAGGAAGGAACTTATCAAATAATTTAAGAGAGTTTTTAGAAGAAACAAGAAACAATATTGTATCTGTAAAGACTCTGAAGATGGAAACATAGAAAAATGAAGGACATTTTTCAAAACCTTTTGAAACTCAAAAGGAAGTTCCAATCTTGAAATGGCATGCTGAAGGGTGCTAACGTGCATCATTACATATTTACAGTAAAAACAAATTCATTTTCACATGTAATACTGCATTTTGAGGTACAGTTCATTTCCATAGAAACATTAAGCAAACACGTAAATTTGTATCTTTTAAACAAAATAGGTTTCAAGATGCTTAATTTTGTTCGTATTTATGTTTTTGTCACCACAGCTTTCTCTTTGGGTACCACAGCTCCCTCAAGTGGCACTGGAATTGTGACCGAAAATTGAAAAAGGTACCATTTCATCTCTCTTGTACAGTGTTTCCAAATGTATAAAAAAACCAAGATGAAACTAGGTTTCGTTGTTGCTGAGTGAGCTTTACTTTTTCTCCTTTACTGTTCTCTGACTTGTAAAATCCACTAGGAAAGCTCATGCAGCATTCAAAATAATAAAAATCTTAACATTTCTTCTAACGGGATGAATCTACAAATTAGTTTGTGTATTTTTGGTGATCACTTTTAACAGGCTTTCTCAAATGAAATTGTGTGTTACAACGGAACATATTTACATGCCTAAAATTTTCAAGTGAGATCCTTTACGTGTCTATTAAGATCAAAATACCTGTAGATCTGCGTATTTAAAATTTAATCGAATGCAAAGGAAGAAGAAGAAGATCACAGACTTGTTTACCTATATGTTGTACATGACCCGGTTATGGCTTAAAACAAAAGAAAGTTAGGGCAATGGTTCCATTTATTAGAGGTGAAAGAGATGAAACATATAAATTTCAGTGAATTTCGAATTGTGTTCAGGTTTACGTAGTAACCCCAGCATTCATTAAATGAAGATACAGAGGCCTTTTGAAATACAGTTAATCTGGTACCTTTACATACCCACAAACAGCCTCTTGTTCACTCCACTGTCTGAGTTAGAGGTTAAATATCTGTTTAGAAAACTCCTTAAGAGCCCCGTGTATTTCATCCGCATAATCCTGCAAAATACCTAACTCACCCTTTCCCCCATTTCTCGTGACATTCGATGTCTCAACCTCGTTCTTCCCCCAGGCTGGATGCGGCAGCTGAGAGCAGCAGGACCTTCTTCCCCGTTGATCAGTTTTCTCTGGTCTCGGTCCCAAGGGGAAGGGGCTGGGCGAGCAGGGCCTCCTCCCTTCCCGTTTCTGAGAAAGGCCGTTGCCGCACGGCAAGAGAAAGCAAGGCATCGTTGCAAGGATCGGCACTGGGACGCTTGATGGAGTCGGTGGGTGCTTCACCCTCCTGAGCGGTGCCATCCCGTGTGAAGGAGCTGCGTGGCACTGGTGGCGCCGTGCATCTTTATGACCCACCTGCAAGTTCTAGAATTTGTGCCGCGCCTAGAATGTCCCTGTAATGGGATCGTTAGGCTTAGGAAAGGCAGGATCCAGCTTTCTGTTCCTGTCATTATTTGGCGAGGGCATGGAAGGCCTCAGCCTAACCACTTATATGTCAGATATACGGGAGTGCCGTAAAATGAACTGATGTGAGGAAATGCGACCTCGAAAATGTCAAGGCACCAGGCCCAAAACCAGGAGCCTGTGAGTTCTAGTCCCACCTCAGCCGTGAAAGCTGGCGGGGCGACTTTGGGCCAGTCGCCCCCTCTCAGCCCAGCACCTCAAAGGATGGCTATTGCAGGGAGAACAGGGGGAGGAAGGGGCATTGGATGTATTTGCCACCTTGAGTTATTCATAAAAACAGCAAAGATGGGGGGGAAGCTACCACCCCCTAAATACCTAACAAGTGTGTTCTCCGTAGTTCCATTCTGATTATTTGTTTTATTAGATTTGTATGCCAGCTTTTGTTCAGGAGCTGAAGGCAGTTCAGCTTTTGTAGGTCTCACAACTTGTGAAGTAAGTCTCGACTGAAGCTGACGGGGTAAGAGTAATCCCATGAGCCAGATATATGGGAGGGGAATTGGAAGAATATTGACTGTTATTTAATTCATCCATTTTCAATTTCATGGAATGACAACAATTCAAAAAATGAAATTAGGATATGCACTTTTTTAAAAAAGAAAGAATTGTATTTTAATTTTTAAAAATAACAAGGCAACAACTTTGCCTCCAGACTTGCTGACAAAGTGGTTCTGTAACTCTGTGTTATAGTCAGTTCCATGTACTCTGTAATCTTCTCAAAAGTAAGGGGTATTTTTAAAACTCCCTGATGATAACCTTTTCAAGTCTATGTGGGAACTCAGAAAACCACAAACGTCTAACATTGCTTAATGGTGTGCTTACGTGGGCCAAATCTTTAAAGGCCTGTAAAAACAAACTTGTTCTCAGAAAAGCTTGCTTTTAAATAGACACAAAGGATTTGCTAAACATCCTCTAAGGAATATTTCAAATTTCACTTCATGCACTTGTTTGTACAAGATTCAAATATTTCAGAGGAGGCCGCTTCGGCCTCAGCAGCGATGCAGATTTCACGAACGCGGCTAAGAAGAACAAAAATTCTTCTGGGGTCAGTACAAGAAACCCAGATAAACTGGAAGCATTGCTAAACCTACATGAAATAGGTTGGGTAACTTTTGCAGGACTCGTCTAACAATGGTGGTCAATCCCTAACCTACTGTAAAACAAGTCTGTGGTCTCCGAATGTGCAAGGAGGGATGATAATATTTTTCGGATGTTTTCAAATGCCTGCAATTAATTGTTTGTGATACTGGTTAATTGAAACAATAATACAGTATTATTAAACTGTTTTAAGTTAAATGAATTTAAAAATGAGACAAGTGGCAACGTGTAAACTGAGCAAACTGCTTTGAAGGCTTATCATTTGCTGCTGAAACAAATGGAAAAGTGAATTTGCATTTATTACACTGAGATGCAGACATAATCTTTTAAGCACCTGTTGCAAGTCTTCCTTTGAATTCAAAGTTTTGGCATGGGGGGCGCGTGCATGCGTAAGGATCAAAAGGCTTTCTTTCGTTTTAAAGGAATATGAATGTATTAGGACAAATGTGTAAAAACCTTTGTGCAGCTTGAGCATGGGGCTTTATAAATAGTCCTTGACTTACAAGTCAACAGTCCTTGACTTACCGTTTGGCTGAAGTTACAAATTGGAAAACATCCAGTCCAGCCCTTGAATTTATGACTGGTTCTCACACGCGTGACTGTTCATGCACCCCAATGGTGTCACAGTTCAGAGATGACACAAGAACAAGCCAAGTCCCGTCTTTTATTTGCTTACACCTAATGCACAGGATCTTGCCAACCAAAGCGATAACCTTCGAACCTCCTAGAATCATCCTGACAGATTCTGGGGTGCCTCAATCTCTTCTCCCTTCCCCATCCAGCAGTTTCTTAATTTGGGCATCTCTCTCATGGAACATAGTCCCTCTTTTTTGGGAAGCTCTGTCTTGCCAAAACTCCTCTTTCCTACATCTCCAGATGCACATTCCATCACAAACGGTCCCATGAGTGCAATTCAGGTACTTGGCAATCGGCTAACATTTACGACTGGTTTGTTGTATCCTGCAGTCACGTGATTGCTGTTTGTAACCTTTACAATGGCCATGCAGGATGGGCTCATGTGACACTGGTGGTTGCTTAACCACAATGATTCACTTAACAACTGTCATAAAAATAGGTCCAACTCATGACCACAGCAACTTACAATGGAAATTCTGGCCCAATGGTGGTTTTAAGTCAAGGACTTCCTTTATTATTTGTAGTCATTCATGTTTACTCATACATAAATTATACCATGCGCATTATTCATGGTCACTATACACAGGATTGCAGCATGCTTTATCATTTTAGGTTCATGTTTTAATGCGGTCTTCTGCCTTTGTATTTTAAACTGGAAATACACTACACTACACTCACCATTCCTTACATTCAGACCTTTAATCTTACCTATCCAAGTGAAGGCCTTTGCTTTCTCCCGGTTTTTATCTAGCTTGATAATCATATTTCCAGCTTATCATTCAAATCGTTTATAAATACGTTGGTTCAGGAACCTGTAGTGTGCCACTTGAAGTTTCCTTCCAACTTGCTATGGAGGAATGGACAAACTTTTTAGGTCTAAATGTTTAACCACAATAATTATAGTATAATCTAGTATTCATTTTGCTATTTTTTACAAGGGCAAATGGGAGAATTGTTCAAATGTTTTATCAAACATTTTATTGATATGACCACCATGCAAGTAAACTGGTCATGCTATCAAAAAAGGAACACAGACCAGTTTGGCATGATCACATTCTTTGAAAATGTGTTATATCCTGTCCAACCTGTAAGAGTATAATTACAGTGAAATATAATAAACAGATAAATATTTGATTGACGCATTTGGGGCCATTTTTCTAATATTTAATTTTAAGCATACCTGACAGTAATTAAAATACTCTGTATTTGGAATTCAACTGAATAAATTAAATAGCAGCCATTCAGCTTTATAATTTTCTGTGGAGAACATTTAAAAATGACTGTTAAGACTCTTTACTGAAATCAAGCCAATTGAATTACAGTTACTTTTGTTAAATATGCTTTAGTTTTTATCCCATCCTCTAAAAAGTTAATTAAAAGCTTGCTATCCTTGTTAATTCCATTTTCAAACTGTGAATTTTTGTCTTGCCATGAAAATAGCTGAATAATTTACCACAAGTTAATTACTTATATTTTTATTGACAGAATGAAAACAATTGTTTCCTGATTGAGACTGATGCTTTCTCATTGAAATTTTTTATGATTTTACTGGAGTAAAAGAAAAAATAATCAAAAACCATTTAAATAATATTACATACTGTACAGATAATGAAAAACACCATACGTATATCACACAGTGCACATCTGCTTCCTTTACATGAACTTCCTCCAGGCAAGCCAGTTTAAAGACCAAAATTTAAAAGGGTATTTTAAATGAATTTATCTATGTATACAGATGTTGGGAAGAGCCATGATTCATGCAGCATTTGAACATTTATTTTTCATGGATGATTTTATATTTTTATTTACAAAAGATGAGAAAAATACTTTCTTGAAAAAAAAATGACATTTCACTGAAAATCTGCAAGAAGTTGTACTTTAGTTCACATAGTCATAATCAGTCACCTTTATCCTTAGATAGGAATGCTTTTTCTAATGTGCTAACAAATTTTTGTCTCATGCGTGTTTTGAATTGCTGATACCATTCCATAAGCATTTTCCTTCTTTGAATCTTTTGTTGTAGAGTCATATTTTGCTCTTTTTCCAAAACAGCAGGAAGCTCTGTCCAATTTTTAATAAAGATAAATGGAGCTCCCATGGTCTTTAATAATTGCAGTGGTGCTCTATGGTGTACAGATGAATTTCCACAATTGCCTGGTGTCATTACATCTTCTACCACAGGAACAGAGCCAAATGAACAAGCTTCATAGATTCTGTAGCATTCGGTATTTACTCCCACTGGACATAAAGTGAGATCACTCTCCAACAATGCATCTTGATAGATTTGCAAACTCTCATTAGTTTCTTGAGGAATCCACCTAAAGCAAGACAACAGAGGCTGAAAATGCACTGTGGTTTAATGATAAATAAAATGCATAATGAAATATAAACATTCACAATCTATCTGCGGCATAATACTTCAGTTTAGTATCTACAGTAGCAATAGAAGTACTAAATTGGACCTTACAAATAACTGCTATCTATTCAACTACTACTACTTTAGTTAGTAACTATATTATATTTTTATAAGTTACCTTGAATTTAAGTAAAGCAAGTTTCCTTTGACTTGAAACAGATTCCTGGTGATATCTTGCATAAAAGATAATGTGCCAAATCTTTATCCAGAATGTCTTTCTGACTTACTAGCCTACAGTTCTAGCCTTTCTTGAAGGTCTCTAACCAAGTGCTTATTAAGCCCAATTTTGTTAAGCTTCTGAGTCCTAGTTCTGCCATTTGTTAAGGGATTATAATGGTAAATTAAGACATTTTAGAAGGAAATTCACAGAAAGAAGGTTCTGATCTCTGATCCTTTAGCAGAACTTTATTCTATTTCACACATTTAAATTAAACAAAATGCTTACAGCATTTTAAAAAGACATCACAGTGAGAATCCTTAAAAATGTTCTTATCCCCAACGTTAGCTATTTCCTCCAATATTATGGAGAAGATTGGATTATATTGCTAATGTGCTCAAGACAAAAATCAATAAAGTATTTTAATCTCTTAAAGGTTTTATGGTTACAAATTATATTTCTTACTGTTCTCTGGCTAAAATCCAACAGAATTTATGAAGCCCACTTTGCATCAATACCTCCAACACGATTTCTCTAGTCGAATTCTTATAAACAGTTCCTAAGAAGTTACATTGATACGATCTTGGTCTTTGGAGCATTGACCAACTTGGTTCAACCACAGGAAAATGTCTATAACTATAAAAGAATTTCATAAGAACATAATTGGATAGAAAATGATAGTACTAATAATAAATGTTAAAAGAGTACAATTCTCCCTCCCCATGCCCCCCCATGATCTGGGAATAACTGAACTCAGTGACGTTTATTTTTCAGTTTGGCAACACGGACTGCACTGTCATCTACTTTTTTTCTCAGTTTGCATGAACTCTGCATCCCAAACATATTTTTCTCCATCAGTAGTGATCATCCTGACTTTGGGAGGGGTACACTCCACAGGATAAGGACTCCTACAGAGAATGCCATTTTATGGAACCTTGTTCCCACTAGGGGGGAAGCTCATAGTTCCCCCGCCCCCCGGCTAGATATAATTGGGTGGGCAGAGTCTATCTGTAGCAGAGGATCTTGAAGGTATTCAAACTATCTTCATGTTAATTAATTTTATACACATGAATCTGAAGGAAAACGTTTCAAACTGCATGCAAGTTTTTGAATTGTTCTTTGATTACATTCAACACTTACGTTGCTACTCCTAGAGGCCACTGAAAAATATCTTCTTCGTTCACTATGGGGCTGTCATAAACTAAAAAAAATCGTTCCACAAACCCTCCAGAGGATTTTAAGTAAGGATAAATCCATTCATTTTTGCATTGCTCATTCCCAAGCAGTACAACAGCAACATGCTGTAGCTTGTGTGTTTGCACTAATGTCTGTGCATAATGTAGCCACTGAGTGGCATAGGAGATCTTTCCTTCCTCTCTGCCATTCAGTATTATGACGACACTTTCAGCTTCTACAGAGAAGTAACCAGGGACTACAGCTGGGCCTGTGATGAAACTGTGAACAACAAAGCACAAACAGAAAAGCGTGCACAGGTGTGTGTTTATATGTGTATGGGGAGGTATATACACAAAGAATTATAAACACACATATATACAGATAGCCACTTTAAGTTAACAGTTGCCACTTGTGTCTCATTGATTTTAAAAATAATTTTACTCTCCTCTTTTTATATGAAGTATGAAAGCTCTATACAATTCTCCAACAACAAAAGAAAATTGGAAAGCTCCCGTTAATCTGTCAATGTCAAGCCTTAATGAAAAGTCTTAAAGCTCAGTGTGCCGGCAAGATGGATGCAAAGTGAAATGCAACTGTGCAGGTATGTTATCACGCAATACTGACTACTACATGCTGAGGCTGCTGCTATTTCCGTTACAACAGGAGTGCATTTCTGCCCTGTTAGGTAGCAGCACTTTGCCAATATTGGCTGATTTCAAAACATTAAGGAGGGTGGACCTGATTAACTGAATGGGAGATTGCTGTAAGACCGCACTGAGAAATTGAAGAAATATCCTGCCTAATGAATTGTATTAGTTTAACCTGAATTCAGTTCTGTACCATACATTTATCATAAGATCACAAGCAAACTGGTAAGAGAGAAACAAAAGAACTGTTTTGGTTTCAAATTTAAGCAGTATGCTACTTCAAAGAGAATCTAATCAGTGCAATCAAAGCTGAAATGCCTTCGTCTTTCAGGAAGAAGAGACGATCGATCAAATGACTGTGCTCTCTGGCTATCCTATCAGTTCAACTTGCACAGAAACATATCCTTTCCCTTTGAGCTATGGTATTATATGCTCCAATCTTAAATAGTTTCATTTTATGAAGGCTGAAAACGTTTGAAGACAGCACCTCATTAACTCCATTAATATTATCCTGCCTATACTATCATACAGTATTACGTGATAAATGTAAAAAAGGCTGCTTTTTCAAATCAAGCAAACTAAACCCCCCGCAAAAAAATCTCCCACCTATGCTGGCAGAAAGGGCATGCTATGGACCCCATTGGTCAAAGAATTCTGGCTGGCAGGATCCAGAAAAGGAGCCTTTTCTTCCACGGCGCTCACCCTCTGGAACATTGTGCCCTTGAGGTGACATTCATACCCACCTCTTGGTCTTCCAAAAGAGCCTGAAAATCTGCCTCTGTACACTGGTCCCCAGTGCAAGCCTGTCATACTGAAGGTAGCTAACATAGTATTCCATGTGTACCTTCCTCCCTTCCTTGCCATCTTTGTCAATTTTAATGTTAATTTTAAAGTTAAGGTTTATTATTTTATTAAAATATTATGTTTTATTCTGTTGCTTTTACTTATTTTAAACTGCCTAGAGTCACTTCTAGGCAAGATGGGCAGCATATACCTGTAAGTTCAATAATAAATAAGCATATATACACAGAGTGATCTTTCCTCTACTGATGTGCTGAATCCAGGATTACCAACCTGCATACTTAAGGGAATGCAAAGCCATTCAACATTCCTTTACGTATCGCAACAAAAGTTTAAAAAGCAGGAAGAACTGAGAAAGCCTTTTGGATAAAAGGTGAAACGTCTTCTACTTGAAAAATCCAATCCAGATGCCTGTTTTTTAA
>JANHZU010002082.1:56308-70883 GCA_032468055.1 Acrochordus granulatus | reverse complement strand
GCCTGTCCTGAGGGTGGAGCAGGAACTGCAGAGGATGCTCCAGATGAGAACATTGCCAGCCAGTGGGGGGGGCATGGTTAGCAAATAAAAACAATGTATAAAATGTCTAATCCTTGTAAGCTGCCAAGAGTCTTCAGAGATTGGCAGCATAGATGTGTTAAATAAATAAATTGTCAAGAGAACACACCAGTCATACCATACATTCTTTTCCAACAACCCAAAGAGGTGACTCTACACATGGACATCACCAGATGGTCAACACCAAAATCAGATTATATTCTCTGCAGCCAAAGAATATAAACAAGCTCTATACAATCAGTAAAAACAAGACCTGGAACTGACTGTGGCTCAGATCATGAGCTTCTTATTGCAAAATGTAGGCTTAAATTGAAGAAAGTAGGGAAAACCACTAGCCCATTCAGATATGATCTCAATAATATCCCTTATGAATATACAGGGGAGGTGAGGAATACATTTAAGGGATTAGATCTGATAGACAGTGTGCCTGAAGAATTATGAAGGTGCATAACATTGGATAAAAGGTGGCTACTAAAACATAAAGACAAGAAAGCAAATTGGCTGTCTGATGAGGCTTTACAAATAGCTGAGGAAAGGAGGAAAGCAAAAGGCAATCTAGAAAGGGAAAGATATACCCAACTGAAGATTTCCAAAGAACAACAAGGAGAGATAAGGTGCTCTTAAACCAATAATGCAAAGAAATAGAGGAAAATAATAAACTGAAAAAGACTGGAGATTTTTTCAAGAAAATTGGAGATATTAAGGGAACATTTTGTGCAAAAATATGCATGATAAAGGACAAAAATGGTAGGGACCTAACAGAAGCAGAAGAGATTAAGAAGAGATAGCAAGAATACACAAACCTATACAAGAAATATCTAAATGTGCCTGATAATGTTAGTGTTGTTGCTGACCTAGAGCCAGACATCCTGGAGTGCAAAGTCAAGTGGGCCTGAGGAAGCACTAACAACAAAACTAGTGGAGGTGACAGTATTCTAGCTGAACTATTTAAAATCCTAAAAGATGCTGCTGTTAAAGTGCTGCACTCACTGTGCCAGAAAATTTGGAATACTCAGTAGTGGCCTAGTTCGTTCCCAGACCAAAGAAGGGCAGTGCTAAACAATGTTTAAACTACCATACAACTGTGCTCATTTCATATGCTAGCAAGGTTATGCTCAAAATGTTATAAGCTAGACTTCAGCAGTATGTGAACCGAGACCTACCAGAAGTACAAGCTGAGTTTTGAAGAGGGAGAAGAACTAGAGATCAAATTGCTAACATTCACTGGATCATGGAGAAAGCAAGGGAGTTCCAGAAAAACATCTACTTCTGCTTTTAACTATACTAAAGTCTTTGTGTGGATCACAACTATGGCAAATTCTTAAAGAGATGGGAGTAACAGACCACCTTACCTGTCTCCTGAGAAACCTGTATGCAAGTCAAAAGCAAGTTAGAACTGGACATGGGACAATGGATTGGTTCAAAATTGGGAAAGGAGTACAACAAGGCTGTATACAGTGGAACCTTGGATTGCGAGCCTAATTCATTCCGGAAGAATGCTCAGTCAGAATTGCTCTTAAACTGAAGTGAGGTTTCCCATAGGAAACAATGGTAAGTTGGATGATCTGTTCCACGCCCCCAAAAATATTCACAAAAATCATGTTTAATGGAATTTTATGTAGAAATGATTGTCCCTAATATCTGAAACAAATAACAATGATTAATACACAATATAAAGTAAAAATAAAACAAATTAACCAGCACTTATGGATCCGCTCTGAGGCAGATTCTGGCCATCAGCTGCTACTTGGCCGGGAGGATCTGCTGCCACTGCTGCTCAAGGCAAAACAGGATTTATTCCTTTTCCCTCGGCAATGCCTTTCCTGGGTGTCTTTCCCGGGTGGTTTGGAAATGTTTCTTATCATCATAACCTGCCTCCGCGCTATGAGAAGGGAGAAGGGCAGGAGGGGGATGAGCTAGATGGTGCCGGAGGGTGTGTGTGTCTGTGAGAGAGAGAGTGAGTGAATGACAGGGAAGACTGAGGGTCAATCTTCGTACACTTTGAGAAGAGTCCTGACTGGCATGAAGGAGACGAGGGAGGAGAGGAGGGAGAGGATGATTGCTTGGAAGGAGAATCTGAAATCTGAGTCTCAGGAGTTTTTTCTCTTGAACGACTTTCACTTTTTACGCAGCGAGAGAGAACCATCAGCTCCGTTGTGAGGTTTCCCACGTGAGGTTCTTGCACAAAGCTTGTCTTTGCTCGTTAACCAAATTAAATTTTATTAAAAAATATTTGCCTGTCTTGCAGAACACTTGTGAACTGCATTTCTCGCAATCCAAGGTTCCACTGTACAGACAATATGGACACTACTAGCAGTATTTACTGGAGTTGTTTTTAAACTTACTTTCATTTTTATCAGGTTCCAGATTCTTTGGTTCAAATTCATGGTTCATATCAACCTCTCCTTTCATTAAGATGGTGACATAATGGTAATTGTCCTTTAAACTAGCAGCATTTACAACTGAAGCAAACTGTACATTTGTTAGATGCAAAGCAGCTTCTTCTAAAGTTTCTCTCTTTGCACATTCTACCAAACTTTCACTAGACAAAAAGGAAAAAAGGAAGGAAATATGAGTTATTTAGAAAGCAAGAGTCTTATCAGTTTGAAATCCCACAAATATCACAGTTTATATGACAACTAGAAGTCATCTTCTCTGAACAAGGTGCCTGAATATTTTTATCCAAGACAAACTTTGTTTGCTCTTATTCTCACATAAAAGGGTCTGTAAAGGAGCAAGAGACTTTATGTTCATTAATTAATTTTCTGTGATCTAGCATAATTACATCTGCTTACTGGCAGAAAGCCCTTTTGCATGTTGAAGAGGTGGACAATATTTGATGTTTCAGTAAACCACAGATTAAGTACTTATACCATTCCTTAAGATGTCTTGTCTGGGAAGAATATAATCAACAAATAAATTCCTCTCCGTTGTGTTTTTAGCAAAGGTTGAAAAAGGAAAATAGGGGGGAAAATGTTAAATGCAAGAAAGCCCAACAAATTTGCAAAGCCACTGGAAAGTCAAGCAAAGCATCCACTTTGATCCCATTGTCAGGATCAAACCGTTTCTTCCCTTCCCCTCAATTTGTGCTGCAAGAAAGACCAGTAACAAAATTTCCCATTTTAGCTAGCTATTAACTAAACACTACCAGATTTGGGCTACAAAAACAGAGATGAATGAGATCAATCGTTAGTTAGATCTCTTGGTTGCCACCTTGTGGTCCCGCGGTGTTTTACAACCCAAATCCGGTAGCTTTACCAACAATAAAAAATTTGAAAAAACAACACCCAGCGGAGTTAGGAGAATTACTGATACCAACAACGACCGATCTCTCACTCGCTAACGCCCCTTTTCTCTGGCCTTCCTTTTTCCTCCCGGCTCAGCGAGGCCAACAACTTTTTAAAATTAAGACCGAGCGCTCCTTCTGTTACGACGTCATCCGGGGGGTTTCGGACCGGGCCGCTTTAAGGCGCGTGGACCTCAACTCCCAGAATTCCCAGGCCAGCAAGCGACCCTGGGAGTTGAAGTCCACGCGTCTTAAGGCGGCCGGGCAGCGAAGGCGCTGTCCGGCTCGCGCGCAGTCCCTCCGAGAGGAGCGTCGGGGCGCGCCCGCTCTCTGCCCGAAGGGCCACCGCGGCGGAGCCGAGCGTCGTGCCGGCTGGCTCACTCCCGGGGCCATCCGGTTCCCCTTCCCGCGGTGGAGGAGAGCGCGCTTGTCCCCCGCCGGACCCTCGGCGCAAAGCCTGAGGCTTTTCTGCGCGCCCACAGAGTCCGCTCATCACGTCCCGCGATGGGGGGGGAATTGCCGCCCTTTTGTCCTGAAGTCACGTCCGAACCAGAGTGCGTGTCCACAGCTGGTTCAGCTTTCGGCGGGGATGCTTTCGTGGAAAAGCAACTGCTGGCGCCGCGGACGTCTGCCAATTTCCTGGATGCACATCTTTTATCCGTTTGATTGCCAATAATGCGCGCTGATTTTTTATTGAGGTCCGTTGAAATCTGCATCCAAAAGGAACGGGCCTCACGGTTTATTTGAGCGACGTTATTCTTCCGACTTAGAAGACGCAGCCTTTTTTTGAAGACAGCGCCTGCTTCCGTCTTGAGCAGGGAGGTCCTGAGAAAGACCGCGCGCTTCCTTAAACAGGCCGTTTGAGGTGCCCTCGGGCATTTTGTCGGGGCGTAGTTTGTTTAAAACAGGAAGGGGGGTTCTGTTCTTGCGTCAGCTAAAGCAAATTAGAGAATCAGGAGAGAAAATTACCAAGCTTCTGCAAGTCCGCTTCTACGAATACCGCACTGTACGTCCATGTTACACAATCCTGCGGTCTTCTCAGACGGAAACCGAGCCGCCAAGCGCCGTTGGACTGACTGCTTACCCCGCGGTGACGTCTGCAGGTGCAACAGTCGGCACAGGGGAGGACTGGAGCCCCGGGATTTGGAGTCGCCTGCACTGGAGGGGCCTGCCCCTGTGGCGCAGTTTCCTGAGCTCATTTGGAAGCCCTGTGACCCCAAATCTCTCGCACACCCCCATATCTTACACTAGGTCTGTGCATGACAGAAATATTTGCAAAAGGCATCTCAGAAGTACTTCTTGGCGAAGGAACTTATTTTCTCGAGAGGCTGGTTTAAACACGAAAACGACTTACCTGGTAGTACTGCAAGTACAACACCTCCAGGCCGAAAAGGCCAAATTTTTATTTTTAATTAGCACACTGCAATCCTGTGTCTATCCTGCTATAACATGAAATGGCGTGGTTTCTTTTAGAAGATGCTATTTACATAAAATTTAATGAACAGCTACTTCATTTCAATTTATTGTTTCAAGTTAGCTAAAGTCGAAGTAATTTGTCATTGCCTTCTGCTGATAAAATTGTTTTGATGATAAGGAGGATTTATTGTTTTCTGATAGAATTTCGAGATGTGATATCTCTGATCAAAATTAGCGAAAATCTTTTTTTAACCTTGAGGAATTCCAAGTACTTACAGGTTTTCCCCTTCTATATGTAATTCCACAAATCTCCTGACACTTATTGAAGGAAGAGTGGGAGTGGGAGAAAATTCATTAACATACTAAAATATCCTTTCTCTGTTAAATGAGCAGTGGGCAGAATAGTAAAAGAATATTTTTCTCTCCAGTGAATGACTTAAAAATAAATTTAGGAAACATGAGATACGTATTTTTATATCATCTGTTTATGTTCTTTGAAATGTGAGTCAGATTTTTTACTGTAATTCATTCTTGATGAACATGTCCGGTTTTAGATTTACTAAGTCGGAAAGGGCATCTAGGTCATTAAATTCAAACTCCCTACTTTGTGTAGGAATCGAGATTAAAATACCATGTCAAGTGGCTCGCCAACCTCTTTCTGAACACAATCAGTGAAAGTGTGTTTCCTGCTTCCCTAAATAGTTAATCTGAATGATTAGTTTTGTACAATCGCAAAACATCTGGAGCACCACTTGAGCATTAACAAAATCATCATCAGTCAATTGCAAAAGGCAGCTTTACTTGGAACGACTCATATCCTGCAATGATGCCTTTAACACTATCAAACAACAACTGTCCATCCCAGGTCTTTGGAAGGGGATCAATAGGTGGATAAAAATGCCAACTCCAATCTAAACATATGGCTGACTGTGTGACCAACTATAACACCAACAATAAATTTATATAGTATTCAGCTCAAAGCAATTTTGGATGCTTTACAGACTGTTAAAAGGGAGAAAGAATAGAACCGTGTGGCACCTCACAAAGGAATGGCCTGCAAAATGAACCCTTCTCACTTACCAGTATTGACTGAAACCAGTTGCAGAGAAAAAAGAGAACCATTGTAAAGCAGTGCTTCAATCCCCAACCCGCAGAGCTAATTCAGAAGGATACTGTGGTTGACTGTACTGAAAGCTACCAAGAGATCTAGAGCACAACCACAGATGCACTATTGCCACAAGACATCTACAAACTCAAAGCTGTCTGTGTTAAATCCCAGTCTGAAATCTGAGTGAAACAGGTCTGGATAATACATTTCCTCCAGAGTTCTTGTCAGTTGCAGACCAGCCATCTTCTTAACAACCTTCCCCTGAAAGGGGAAGTTAGAGACTGATCTATAGTTATCAAAGGCCATTAGATAGCCTTTCGAGGAGGAGCCACATCACCACTTCTTTCAAGACTTGGGGCACCAACCCCTCTGTCACAGGGCCTGACAGTACAACAGAGATCTAACTACGGGTCATCTTCCTGGCCCAGGAAGGCCCCAAATCCAGTAAATAGTTGACCAAGCACAGACAGCCCTGTCCACTTTATCAGGAGTAATTGGCTCAACTCATCCCAGATTGTGCTCTAGTGCACCTCAGTCTGCCGTAAACAGTCAGAGTCCAAAGCAAAATGAAATCATTGTTTCTTCACTTATACTCTTCTTGGAAGGGGAAGATACCAGTGAGGTAAAGAGGGGAAGAAGACATAATAGTTGTAACTTCTTTATAGGCATTTCCTTATTAGGGGCACCAGTGAGAGGCAATTCTGGGGTAATTCCAAGGATTACGGGAATCTGGGTGTTGGAGACGATGGTGAGCCAAGTAAATGGTATAGTTTCTATAGCTGAATAAGAGGAATAATTAATAGAGAATATGGTAGTGGAGGCCTGAAATCAAAATCTATAAAGGAGTTTTCAAATGTGCTGGGTGGCATTCATGCAAGACTCTTACAACTACATTAACATTTCTGAAGCAAGTGTCCACAAATGCACACATGTATCTGCTCCCCATTCCATGCAACTTCTGTAGTGAAGACTAGTGCACCAGGCATGTCTCTAGCTCCCTTGGTGTGGAACCATAGTATCTACGTGACTGTCTTCTCCAGCCAAATTAATCCCATCCAGTTAGCTTGTCCCATAAGAAGACTAATTGATTTTTGCTACTTTTACAAGGTGAAGGGCAACTGAGGTTCATACCACTATTTTTCATCTGTAGTACTGGATCTGATGCTTATTATATCCCTGTCCCACTCCTATTGTTGAATATTCCTACTCCTCTTCCCACTTATTGCTGATCCATGTCTTCTTCTTGATTGTTATAACAGTATTGCTGCTATATGTTCTTATGCTACCCTGATACCATCTACAGTATCACCAAACTCCTTCACTTGGATTTCTGAGCAAATATAGACACTTTTAACATCCTTTCAACTTCTCCATTCAAACTGATGTTATTTCTTTGGAACAAATGCATATTTCAGTTGTTATATTCCAATCCTGGGACTCATTCCACCAGGTCTTCATTATACGTGTTAATCATATTTGCCTTCTTGTACTAAGAGTTCCTCTCACTTTGTCAATTTCCTGTATTTTGAGCTATATCAGTGAACTATGAAATCCAATTACTTTATGAACCAATATTCTGTTTTATTTTCATGAAATTTGATTTCACCTACAATATGCAAGTACTTATCTGAAATCTTCATTGCGATGTATTTTTCCCAGATCCCACAGGATCAATTTAAAACACAAGCTCACTCTGCTTTTGCCAAATACTTTTTTACCAGCCTTTATGAGGTACAAACATAAAGTCTGA
This sequence comes from Acrochordus granulatus, assembly GCA_032468055.1. NCBI lineage: Eukaryota > Metazoa > Chordata > Lepidosauria > Squamata > Acrochordidae > Acrochordus > Acrochordus granulatus. Next base: position 63,245 of record JANHZU010002082.1, on the reverse strand, counting down.
ACCTGCTCTATGTCCCAGAATCTAAATTTCTCCAGTCAATATAATTTGTACAGCTAGGCATTTATTTTCAACGTTTTAATTTTCCTTTCCAATCTAATTTTATTTTCCAGTCTGTTCTTTGCTGTATATTTTTCTTTATATTTTTCTCCATAGCAAAAGAGAATAATTGTTAGTGGACTCGATAAGTCTTGGAAACTGTTCTGGTACATCCCTGATTCTTGCTCCTGGCAGGCTTTACAAAATGGCTGTTTAACTGCTTTTTTGCTGCTCTTCAGGGATCCATCATTATATCTTCTGCCCCACAGTGTCATTTCTTCTCACCTGAGAGTGCTAAGAATTTACAAAATATCTTCTGTAACTTTTGTTTCTGCTGTTTGCTTGCCCACTAAGCTTACTGTTTTCTCTGATTCTCCTTCTGATGGACAATAAGCTACGGTGGTCTCCTCCTCTTATTTTGTCTAATCAATATTTTTCTTCTTTTACAGGTGACGTGTGGCCACCTGTTGCTCCTGTTGTTGAACCCGTTGTTCATACTTTTTTTCAAGTGCAATTTCGAACATGCTCTAGCAATGTATATACCACATTGTTTTCAGACAGAATACAAGCATGACACAAATATTACAGAAGACACTATGTACATGGCACTGTTGTGATTTTTTAAAGAAAAATATTATGATTTTAAGTTTTCACGAAAAATGTTGTTGGATTCTTACAGAAATTGTTTAAGTAAAAGCATAATCAATTATTTTACTGAAATCTTGTGCTTATGCAATGAGATATTATCTTTCTCTTCTTCTTCCAGCAGCTATCTTTATATGCTCCCATGTCTGCTTCAAGAAAATAGATTTTGTGGGCTTATAGGGGTCTACAAGAGAATCATTTCAGTGGTTACCATTTCAGTGGTAACCACTGTTACCATGCTAGTGGTAACAGAGAGCTGGATTTTATTATAAAATGGCTTTACAATTTATTTTAAATATAGAAAATCAGTTCAGTTAGAAAAAGCACCACCAGCTTTATTGTTGTTTTAGAGGTTTTTGTAGCAGAACTATGTGTATAGCACCAGATGAGATGATGGTCTCCTTTTATGTGACCTCTCTCTTCACATCCATCCTGCCCAAACTAGCAAGGGAGACACTAGGCTTAGACTAGATGAATTGAATGATGAGGAAAATAATCAGCTCACAAAGTCACAAACTTTATGAGTCCTACACTTCTGCCAGCAGACACTCTTCACCAATGGTGGCTATGTATTGCCAAGAACAGTATCATAGTTTTGACTCTGCAGCCACATTTCTCAACTGGGCTGGAAATAAGACAGCACAGGAGGTAATTGAGGCGTGGGAGTCAGGACCACTATCAGTTAACAGATGCATTGAACTTTCCCCATCCTACCAAGTTCTGCATGGCCAGAGGCAGACTGCTACAAAGGCTGGTACTTTGTCAATTCCGGGTAGGCAGTGAAATGCAGCTGACTTGATAAAGAGCTTGCAGGTTGCTGCACAGTTGCCTGTTAAGACCTCTAAAGCTGAATGCAGACAGACCTTTGTGAAAACCTGCATTCAGCTCATCACAGACAATTGTTTTAAAAATAGTTTGAGTCGCATGACATTTTGCATAGTTGTTTCTTCTGACGATGAACTCAAGGACAGCTCCAAAAGCTAAAAGTTAACTCCCGTTCCCAGTGCTTGACTCTTCTGTACTTAAATGTGTACCTTTATGAATCTTTATGTCATAAATATAATTTAGATATATCCCCATAGATGTTGACATATTAACCGTAACTCTAATACTAATTTTAGTTAATTTTAATTAGATAGTATGAATCTAATTGTATCTATACTAACAGATATACAAAAAATTACTAATAATACTTGAAAAGTATGTTTATACTTCTTAGCTGGCATAAGATTGAAAGCAGCAAATTCCGTTTTTTTAACTCCTACTGAACAACCTGTTAGGTATATTTTTAGAAAACATATTCAATATCTTCTCGATGAGTTGAGCAGTGTGCAATCTGTCTATTCCACTTGGGCTGAAAAGAACTGAAAATGACCAGACCATAAGTGGAAATGGCAAATTGGTGAAGCAGAGATATGAGATGTTAATGTCTTAGTTTTTCATGTATCATTTATCCATCATAAAGTCACCCCAAAGACATCGATAATGCAATGGATTTGGAAAGAAAAATAAAATCTATTTCACTTGTAGCATCCAGGGATTTCAGCCTAGAGAGGCAGTTGAGTCATAAAGTGTAGAACACTTTTTACCTTATTTCATAAAGACAATTTTATAAAAAGACCCAATTATGATTACATTGTTCATTTGGATTTATATATGTTTTATATTACTGTCTCAATCTTTTGGCAGTTTAAGAAAACATTAAATAAGTACAATTTTCAATTATATAGTATCTTTTCTTCTAAGGGTTATTGTTATGTGCATATTTTTTTTCATTATTTTTTAGTCTTACAGCTGTATAAGGTGGGTTTGTCTAAAAGGGAATGATTGATCCGAGGTCACCCAAATGGATCTTCACATAAAATAATTTCATAATGGACTTTTCAACTAAATTTGATCTGGCTTATAAAAATGAGGCATGACAAAACTCACCTCTGAATACATCCAATACATTTCTTAGATATATATTTATTTCTTCCAGTCGTTCCTTGAGTTACAAATAATGAAAAGAAAGCTGTGCTCGACTCTTTCTGACATAAGACATCAGGAATGGATGTGCCTCATTTCAGAGACAGTTAAATAACTCTAGAAAGTCTTCCAAAGATCCCCTTATTATATTTTATTATTATAGTCATACATCTACAGATAACTTAAGCAGGAATGCAAAGCTCCCCATAGAATTCTTGTGTCACAGGAAGTAGCAATGCAAGTTCATATTCCTGAGTTTTGACCCGATGCCATCCTAGAGCTTTCAGGAATTCTAATTCCCAAGTGAGCCCTCCTTAAAATTATATCAGAATGCAAAACATGTCTGAGTTTGATTTATATCTAGGCACAGCATTTCCTGAATAGCAGTGGAATATCCCAATGTTTGGTAAAGTTTGGATAATGTTATATGTTATCTTTTTTCATTGAATAAAGGTGGCTTGAAAAGAAAGCCTACTCTTCGTCTTAGATATATTCAGAAAGGGGCCAAACGCTGTATTTTTTGCTTGTAGTTGTTTCATAAACCCTGTCAACTTTGTCCAAATTAACACTTATCAGTGAAGAATTGGATATTTCACCTATTTTCATAATAGAAAGATTAACTATTGGCAAATTGGATTTAAATTGGTTAAACTGGTTCCCAGAGTCCAAAAGTATGTAAGATGATTACTACATTGTTTTAAAATGAAATTAATGATCTCATGGAGACATTTATGAACTTCCACAGAAACATGAGTACAATCCAGTTTGGAGATGAAGCTCAGCCACAGGATGGGAAATTAATTTTCACATGATTAGACCATACAAAGTGGTCCAAGGATGTTTAGAAACTTGCTAGGTATATAAAATTTCAAAAACAGTGCACATAGTCTTGCCTAAAGTAAAGTATAAGTATTAGTCAACATTGTTGACCATCTGGTCAACATTGTTGACCATATAGTCAACATTGTTGACCATCTGGTTTACTTATGGATCAACTTGGGCCTAGGGAAAAGCCTGTGAGGTCCTTTTTTGGACATGGGATGATGAACCACATGGAAGAAATGAAATATTTCACTTGTTTTCCCCCATTTTTTTTCCTTCAGGGAGATTTTATTGCCTTTTGCTTGCTGATGAAAATAAATGTATTTTCTTCATTAATTTTCAACAGTTCTTGAAATTCTGGAGATCATAAAAAAAACCTTGAAGACTGCAAGTAATCTGAAACCTGGTTAGCCTTCATTTAACACCTCATAATTTAAACCATAGAAATAAATCCAAATAGAGATATAGAGAATTATGCAGAAAGCTGAACTCCAAGTCATTCAGATTTTAAAGCTGCCTTTCTCCACTGTGCATTACAAAAGGGAAGGACTGCCAATTTTTGAAAATTGACTAGAAAAGATGACACAGAGATGCAGCAACAACTCCTCCAACGGTATATTCAATTATTCATCACTGATAATGACCGCACATCTGAGCATTTCCTGAAGGATTTACTTTTCACAACTGCCAATCAAAAGAGCACATAGCTACAATTAACATTTGACTGTCAGACCTGCACTGACCCCATGGCTTGATAGGAAAAAACGGAATTGCAGCTCTCTACATTCTACTCTGTTAACTTTACTCTCGTCAATTGTTCTAAGAATTCAGGCATTTTGTTCAAATTGCTATTTAAAATTGTGCTTTCAAGATTCGGTTTTTAAAGTAGCAATTTAACTAAATCATACTAGCAAGGTCTCTGGTTGGATGAAAATTCCAGGCTGTTAAAAATGTATTTCATTTTGCTTTGGGCAAGATGTAGAGTTTCAGCCTGGCTAGTAGCCCTGTGTTGTTTCTTCATCATGGAAAAGGCTTAGCAAATTAAGCAGAGCTTGAATACGGAGGGTAAAACGTTGCCCTCTTGGAAAAATGCTCCAAGAGTTTCACTGAAATTGCAATTTCACCCTACCATAAGCTTAACAATTTAGTCAGCAAGCAAGAAAATGAGTCATTACACAAGCTGTGCGATTCCCTCCTACGAAAGGCAAATCTGATAAAAATTACAAGTCACAAAATTGCTGCTGCAAACAAGATATAACCTTAATTCTGATGTATGGATAACTCATCAGCATGGAAGCCCAGCTTTCAGTTCTAAAATTGGGCCATTGCTATGTCGTCTGCTGAATCTTTGATAAACTGATTGAAGCTCAGAGTCATTTTAATACCAACACCTTAATTGCAGCAATCTGTTCTGATAAAAATGAAATTAGTTATTGTATTATAGAGTGGTCTATACTGTTGAGACTTTAATAATGTATAATTATTTGTACTAAAATACTTATATTTTAGTACAAGTATTCTTTTTCGCTTTTTGGGTTCCTTTTGCAATGATTTGTTCTGTGAGGATTTTTATATTTTATATTATTTAATATGTTCCTCAAATGCCCACTATTTTAGAACAAACCATCCCTCTTTGCAAAATGTTAAAGTCTTTGCATTTTCCTTAGGTTTAGCCAAAGGAAGTAGAGGAGGGACAAGAACGTTTGAATCTGGATTGCGTTATGCTTCTAGCTGTAAAGCCAGAGGAGGATGAACCAGCTGAATCTAGGGAATCTATACCTCTAATCAAGGTACTGGACACAGAATTTGATAGGAAACTTAACAGTAGTGAGCTACTTTACATATCTGCCCAATGATTCAGACGTACATCAATCAGTAGACCACAGAAGAGTGAACACCCAGCATCTTTAGGGAGGTCAGTGGCCCATTCAGGATTTACAATCCAAGAGGAAGAGTTTAGCAGGATTGGACTGAGTGGAAGCACTTATCAGACTGGCTTACCACTAGCCTTTGTGGGGCAAGTTGCCTACTTGGTGTTTTCCTTGGAGCCATGTTGACTTGGTGTTATCTGCTGGTTGCTCAAAAAATATATTCTTTAAGATAATGTTAATGTAAAATGATTACTTCATAGTTTTAAATGAAATTAATCTCATGGAGACATTAATTAATGTTACTTGGGTATAAGCCCTGAGCAGTTAAGAAGGCTTCTTCCATTGTTTTTACTAAAGGTCTGTTTAAAAGATGTAAAATGATCAGTTTTATGATACAAACTACAGTAATTGTGGATGGCTACAAAGTGAAATCTCTTCAATGGGTGTATAGTTTATAACAATCGGAACAATGTAGGCTGTTTAACTCAGTACCAGATTATTTAAAAAACTGTATTTCTCATGGCAGTCCACCTTCGTCACTATCAGTAGGATAATTTTGAGAGCTTGTAGTAAGCCTCCTCAGTAGCTAAAACTTGGCTCTAGAACCTCTTACTAAAGAAAGTTTAGGTAATTATTTTCACAAATACATAACTGAGTTTATGTTTTTGCTGAAATCAATTTGACTGATGAGTAGTTATTTTTTTAGTGGATGTCACAATTACTTGTTATTTAAATTAGTTTTTTAATGTTTAATTATAAGTTTATGCTTTATTTTGTATTTTATTCTTATCTACTTAGAACACCGTGAAATATAAATTGGTAAAATAAATGAGTAAATATAATGAGCAACTGAACTCAAGAATTAGCTATGAAATCTTGTGGAGAAATTTAATAACTGGCCTTTGTAGATTTTGTATTTTGCCCAACAATTGTCTGAAAAAAAAGCCTGAAGAAGAAGAAATTACTTCCTAAACAATTTGGCAATATAGAAGTTGAATAAATAACAATACATTTCAATTGTCTTTTGCAGTATAGAAAATGATTTTCTTTCTTTCTTATGCAGATAGGGAAAAGATGTTAGCTTTGTTTGGGTTTTTATTATCTGGAGTGCTGAAACACCTGAATGGCCCATGTACCATTTTAATTTTAATGACATGAGTTGCTGCAGGTACTTGCATCCCAAGTGTAAGTAAGTCTGTAAATTCTCCCTAATAACCAGCATCAGATGAGTAGGGAACAGCTCTGTTTACAAGAAGCAATTAGGGAAGAAACATGTTGTTGTTCAGTCACTAAGTTGTGACCCCATGGACAGCAGCACACCAGGCCTCCCTGTTCCCCACTGTCTCCTGGAACTTGCTCAGATCCACACCCACCATGTCAATGATGTTACCTAACCATCTCATCCTCCATCGTCCCCTCCTCCTCTTCCCTTCAATCCTTCCCAGCATCACTGTCTTCTCCAACAAGTCCTCCCTGAGCATTATGTGGCCAAAGTACTTGAGCTTTAACTTCAATATCTGTCCCTCCAGAGAGCAATCAGGTTTGATTTGCTGTAGGATTGACTGGTTTGATCTCCTTGCCGTCCAAGGGACCCT
>JANHZU010002081.1:215345-225813 GCA_032468055.1 Acrochordus granulatus | reverse complement strand
GAAGGAAGGAAGGAAGGAAGGAAGGAAGGAAGGAAGGAAGGAAGGAAGGAAGGAAGGAAGGAAGGAAGGATTTCCCATCCTCACTGCCAACTTCCCCAAGGAAACTCAATTAGGAAACCATCAGGAAGTCAGAAGTCAGTTCTTGTGGTGGAATAATTTGAATTCCCAGGAGGGAGAGGCTGCTTTCCAGAGAGCAAAGAGGCAGCAGAGCTTAGAAAGTTTGATTGACAGGAAGAGGGTTAAAATGGCTCATCCCTGGCTATTCTTCTCCACAGTCTTATCTGCAGTTATGCAAATAATTGCTTTAGTGTGGTAAGAGTCTATCTGTAGCTGAAGAACAATAAATGAAGATACTCTTAAGTAAGGTGTTATGGTGTTGTTCTTTGTTCTTGGGGCCAGAGACTCCCATTCCCTCTGATTTTTGTACACTTGTCATCATTTTTTTCCTATGTTTAGGGAAGAAAATATCTCTGAAACAATGAGAAAAAGGGTCACAGATTATCTAGCTAATTACTAAAATCCTAGGGTGTTCATCTGCAAGTAAAACGTTTACTTACTCAGAAGCACAGTATCTCTTCCCAGCTTGGATTTTAAAATAGGCCAGGTAACATTCTGCCAAAGACTCTTTCAACATTCACAATACAGTAAAATATAACCTACCATTTCAGGATCAGTACCATTATGAAATCTTTGAGAGATGGGAATTTTTTGAAATGTACCATATAGCATATTTCATGGCAACACATTTAATCTGACTTTTGAAAAGGTTATTCTGTACAGTCTTTCCTGAAATATCAGTTGTTCAAATATTTAGGAATTGGAAAATATAGTTAATTCCAAATGGGCATGATACTTTGGCTTCAGCCATTAATTCCTGTACTGAATTATATCATAGCCTTTCTTTGATACAATGAAATGCTGATGATATATTCCTGAAGAATAAATAATCAGGATCAATGCCAAACTGACTAATCTTTCGAGTCCCCTCTTTAAACCACATATTTATGAAGGATTCATTTAGGATTTCCAGAAGCAATCCTTCTTTGTTTTTTAAAACATATATTTTCAACCTAAACTTAATACAGTAGTTTTTAACTACGCCTTTGTTATCAAAGCGCATTGCCCAGTTTCCAGAGATTCAGAAAATTTGGAATACAACTTGGAAACATATATATCTCAAATCCATAATGGGACACATACCTTCCTAATTGTGGGACATGTGTAATGATATGACTACCTATGTATCATTTTAACATCATTGTGATGTGCTGTGGATCACTGTTTATTTGGAATCATTAGCAGGAATTCAAATTTGTTTGATGTTGACTATCAAGGTACATTGATTTTTTCAAAGAGATAAAATTTGTATGTGTATATGTACAAACACACACACAGACACATAGCATATTGTAGGAGAAATTGCAGTGAAGTGAATATGGCACTTAAATGCACTTGATTTTGGTAAAAAGGTTAAATTTTAGTTCTGTGCACAATCACTACTCATTTGTTTTTCCTGATATTATTGTTGCTACATTCAGATTTATGCCTTGTGTTTCAAAACATGTTGTGCAGCTTAGAGTAAAATATACAAAATGCCATATATGATGCCTAAAGTAATATGTAAAATATTTTTAACCACAGCAGCAAATCTAAAACAGCAGCATTCAAATAAAACAAGCCAAGTTAAAAACAAATCTTTGCCTGCAGTGAGAAATACAATAGAATGAACTTTTCACTGGGTGGGCTGCTTTGATAACACAGTGATGTCATCAAAGTGAGTTAGTTAGGCTTTCTACGGGTTTTCCTAAGCCAAAGCTCAGAAGGAGAGTACATTTGATTATGAAAGGTAAACTGAGGCTTGTCCATCACTGTTTGTTCCCATTGAAAAAGAGTAGAAAATGCATACTGCATGTGTGATTTCTGGGGCCTGGAGAATGAAGAAGTGGATTTGGGATATTGAGACTCGAAAGCCATAGGCTATCCAAAGATTGCCTACCCCAGTGCTTCAGAAAAACACAGCAAGGCCGTTGCCTTATAACTGATAAGGTTTCCGATCTGATGGTAGCCTCATAAGCATCTTAAATGGCACACTGCAGATTCTCATCTTTTCTAAGATCTCCCGGCCTTCAGGTAGAATAAAATGTTGATTTCACTCAAGGCAGTTACCTACATAAGAACCATATGAACACATAAAGAAAGATGCACTTATCAGCTCAGCTGTTGCCTTCAGGGACCTCACAAATAATCATTTCTTTTCCTTTGATACCATCTGAGAAAAATGCCACGGCAGCTGACAACATTGCTTATTTTGAGAAAGCAGGTCAGAATTAGCAGCATTACAGAAACAGAACACACCAGCGCCTACATCTGGAAGCTGTTCTTGTTGGAAACACTGCAGAGAAACAGACTAGCATTATTTTAACAAGGTGTCAAAAACAGTACTGGGTCCTTGGGTTTCAGTGCGTATTAGAGGGGATCAGCGTTCTACTCTTATTGGCCCCGGTAAAAGAAGTAAATTCATATCACTCATATCAGCACCAAAAATGAATGACAAAGAAGATGTCTAGAATAATCTGTTTTTTTAAACTTATTTAATAAGTTTTAACACTTTTGTTATCTTTTGGTTCAGTTTTTAATATACAGATGAAATATGGTGGCATACTTAAGAATAGTATATTACAAAACTGGCCACAGATGGAGAATTTTGAACACTCTTTTGGCACTGGGTAGATTGATGATATTTGAGAAGTACAGCATATGTCATAAGGAATGTTAAACGAGGGAACTGCAAGAAGCTGATTCAGCACTTCTCTGTAGCCCCATAAGACCTACTTCAAATTCCAGTATTCCTGCAAAATCTACTGCACAATTTCAGATCCTAAAGGAGAAAAGAAAAATCTATGTAGAATTATTTTTTTCAATCCAGTTGAGCCAAGCCAAGCTAAAATTTGGTGCTGCGTAGGAAGAATTTTTTTTCTGGGCAAAAATAAGTAGGTGGCTTTATTTCGGTAACATATTCATCATTCCATAATACAGTGGAACCTTGGATTGCGAGCACCTCAGTGCACAAGGTTTTCTCAAGATGAGCAAATTTTTTTAATAAAATGTAATTCAGTTGATGAATGGCAACACACAAGACGAACAATGCGCCATGAGCTCACGTAGGAAATCTCACAACAGAGCAACGGTACTCCTCTCTCGCTGCATAAACAGTGTAAATTAAGTGAAAGGCGTTTAAGTGAAGGAACTGCTGAGACTCGGACTCTGGTTTCTCCCTCCAGGAAGTCCCCTCTCCCTCCTCTCATCTCCCTCATGCTAGCTGGGTCTGTTCTCAAAGCACGTGTGCACATGTACACACACAAAAACACACAAACCCTCATTGCCTGGCACTATCCAGCCCATTCCCTGCTGCCTGTCTCTTCTCCCCTCATAGCATGGAGGCAGGTTAAGACAAGAAACATTTCAAAACCTCCCAGGAAAGACCCTTGGAAAGACGTTGCTGAGGAAAAGGGAAAAGGCCATTTTGCCTCAGCGGTGGTGGCAGCAGATCCTCCGAGCCAGCAGGGGGTGTTGGACAGCAGCCAGCCTAGCAGCAGCCAAGGCCAGAATCTGCCTGGAAGCAGATCCATGAGTGCTGGTTTGTTGGTTTTATTTCTGCTTTATATCATGTGTTAATCATGGTTACTTGTTTCAGAAGTTAACAACAATAATTTCTACATAAAATTCTGTTGAAAATGTTTTTTTTTGTGAATATTTATGTTTTTAACATTATATATGTGGTATTTATTCATAACTGGCTTTGGAGTCAGGATAGGGTTATCTGGCTGCAACTATCTGACTAGTTTGATAGACAATCAGCTCTTCTTTGTTTTGTCTTCCCTTTGAAGATCATCAGCATTAGTGTTGGATAAAAGACAGTTATTCTTTGCAGTTCACCTCCTGCATATTTAATCTTCAAATTCTTCCTAATTAAAGGTCACATAGGAATAAAGTAACACTAGGGAAATTTCTTGTTTTGGATGAAAAGTTGGGATATTATTGATAAAGAAGCTGATCCTAAATTCCAAATATTGGATCAAAATCTCCACACTGACCTGGGAGTAAATTCCTTTGCTCTTAATGAGGGTATCTTAAGAGTTAATGGGTAGAGGCTTCAAGATCTAGTCACAATTCACTCTGGGGATTAGACACAAATATATTTTGTAGGAAAACTTCATCATCTCCCTCAATCAGAGAAAGCAAAGGAAGTCAAAAGGTAATTTCTGTCATGCTATATCAAAATTGTTTCCAACATCCTGAAAGTTTTATCCTCCTAGGAAAAGAGCTTTTCCAATTTTACAAAGAATTTTAGAAATCTTAAGGCCAGATGAAGATTTGGCAGTTCTTTAAAAGGATGTTCTTGAATTTATGGTGGCAAAACAGGTGGGGGACATTTGTTGTTACTGTGTACCTCTCCATCATTCCGTAGCTAGTGTAACTGCATAAGATTCATGATCAGAAAAATACCAGGCAAGAAATTCTATCATGAAGTTGCTCATTAACATATTACAAGAGGATGGGTAAGCCAAAAAGATACAGACTATTCCAGAAGTTATTGTTCAAGGAAAGATAAGATAATCACACAGAAAAAATAATCACAGTCCATCTGCGAGAACTAATTCACCAAATGTTCTTTTCTTTGGGCAAAAAAAGCAGTCATTCTCCTTCATTTGAAATTAAGATGAAAAATAAAAATGAAAAATATATACTGAAATGTGCAGCCTTGCAGTAATCTTTTAAATTATATTATTTTTTGTGTATCTCAAATATGGGTTAGTATATCACTCCTAGGTGATAGAATACAGACAACTGTATGTTGGTTTGCAAGGTAATTTGCAGATCAGAGATAGATCCTAGCTTGTACAGAATAGCATGAATATATTTGGGGTAAAACTGGACTATGATTGTTTTTGTGGCATCCTGTCAGAAAAAAGTGCCCAAACTGACTGGTGACTATAATTTCTTTATGTTAAAGAGTGGAATTGAAACAAATAAGGTAAATGGTAGTGCCCAAGGAAAATGAATAAAAAAGAAGCTGTAAAGGGTGTGAAACATTGAAAAATGGCAAGGCTGTAATGATGTCACTGGAGAAATATTAAAATAAGAATGGTTTGTTTATAGAATGGCTATGTAAGTTGAATAATAACAATAATAATTTGCATGCTACCAAACTCTCAGTGACTTTGGATTGTGTGTGAAGCTGCATCTATACCTGATGACTGGAAGAATGCCATTGCTGTTCACCTATACAAGAACAAAATAAATCGCAAGAATGAATACAAAAAGTATGGGAATGTTAGTTTGTAAACTACTCTAGAAATTCCAGAATCTGATTGAATATAAGAGGCAACAAATAGCTAATCTGGAAAAGTTCAGCAGATGATTTAAGAATGTGTGCGTACAAATATATGGAATGTTTAGTGAGTAAGCAGTTGGTTGATTAATATATGTATTAATAAATATATGTGGAATATCTGTGGTTACATTACAGTGTGTTGGCTAGGAACATGAATGATTATATAGAGAGAATGCCATGTTGCTGGCTGAAAATCCAATTAATTTTCAGTAAATGTTAGAAGGATTTTATGGTGCAATAAGAAGAATGTATTTGAAAATTAATGAATAAAAACCAATGCAATTGTATTTAACAGACAGAATGGAACAAATAATTGCATTTTGGGCATACATGGTGAAAACTAGACCAAGAAATTACTGTAACTTGGTTGATAGGATACTTACTACAGATGATAAAGTAGAAGGATAAATTTTAAGACAATAAAATATTGATCCAAAGATAGCAAAAAATGATTATTTATCAAAGAAAAGTTGTTCTAAAAATATATGTTCTTCAGTTCTATTTGAGGGTGAGAATTGGTATCAGGAGAAACAAAGTTGAACGTGGAAGGGATGGGGTACTTAAGAAATATGGTTAAACAAAAAGACAGGTCAGAATCAGATACCGAATGTATGGAGTGAATACAAAAATGACAGACAAGTATAAAAGAAATATGTTGACAGAGTTTGGGTATAAAAATAGGAGAATAAGAATGAAATTGTAAAACACATTTTTGAAAGATGAAAATAGGTCATGAAAGAGACAATGACTTAGAAACTTGTGGCTGGGTTAAGTTCATGAGATCATCAAAAAGAAAAAAAATTACAAGATGCTATGTGGATATGATATAAGCAGGTATAGTTTGCAAAGTTAGAAAGGATATTTTTTCCATCTTTTTTAAAAAAATGCTTTCAGGATATAAGTTGGACCCAATGAAATGTCGATGCAAATAAATACAATGAATGCCCACAGTTTCAGAATTTTTCATTATTAAGCATTTTCAGTTACTCAGGCTAAGCACTTAAATTTTGAATTAAAATAGAAGCTTTGCTATGCTCACTACCCTTTGAGCTGAAACTGCATCAATATTTGAAGATCTGGTTAAAAAGAAAAGCCATCTAAGTTGTACTTATTCAGGGCGTTTTACATACACCTTATCCATATTCTCAAGAATTGTCACTTTCTACAAAAACTGTGATCTTCAAATGAATTTAAAAAAGGGAAAAAAAGAAAAGCAATTTCACTATATTCCAAGGTCCAATTAGAAAATGGCTATCCCAAGCATCCACAGTGCTCTTGGAATAGAAAGCTTTAAGAGATTCAACTAAATTTGATGGCCATTTCATGGATCATTAAGACTTGTTTCTTGTTAAAGCCACTCCAAAGAGTCTGGGCTAGGAATTGCTGCGAAGAGGGATCCCATGATAGATTATATATTGATATTTTTATTCCTTAGACGTATTCCTATGGCAGCGTATTATTCCAACTTGCTATTTGTTTTGTTATTTGGATGTACTGCTTTTAGCAGAGGGGTTTTGTAAGACTCTTTGTGTGGCATGCAAACACTGTGTTTTCCCCCTTCCATTCAATCTTGTCCGATTCTCGGAGACTGCCTGGAAAACTTTCTGCAGTTTTCTTGGCAAGGCTTTTCAGAAGTGGTTTGCCATTGCTTCCTTCCTAGGGCTGAGAGAAAGTGACTGGCCCAAAGTCACCAGCTGCCCTTATACTTAAGGCAGGACGAGAAGTCACGGTCTCCAGGTTTCTAGCCTGATGCCTTAAACAGGTCAGATAATAATAATCAGCGGTTGTAAGGAAATAAATGTGAGTGGATGGAGTATTGCTGCTGTACAAATACAGTCAATGAATCAGACCTGATTGCACATCTATTGGCTCATATCATGCAATGCATTTATAGATTGTTGTGGTCCTACTAGCAATAAATAGCTCTAATCTTCAAAGGAAACAAAACAATGGAGTAAAATAACATTTGAATATCCTTAGCTGATCTGTCTGAGCAGGAACATCTATCAGCAAAGTAAATTTACAACATGGGTGACCCTTTCAACCATATTTCATGCCAACCCAAGAAGACATGCTGGGAGTTCTCTTCTTGTAGGTGAAAACAATGAGGAACTGATGATGATACTTTTCAGTGACAACCTCCAGGTTATGTAATAGCTTGTTTATCCCCTGAGATTTAATAGACTCCCTACCTGGTCATAGGGGTATGTGGTGGCGCGATCAGTGAAGATGCTGTGCATCTTTCATCGTCATTCAGAAGGTCAGTGGCTCGAGTTTGAGACCCAAGAGCCCCCGAATAATGAGGTGAGCTCCTATTGTCTGCCTAGTTCCTGCCAACCTAGCAGTTTGAAAGCATGTAAAATTGCAAGTAGATAAATAGATACCACCTTTGGTGGGAAAGGTAACAGTGTCTGTGCACCTTGGTGTATGGTCATGCAAGCCACATGATCATGAAAGTGTCTTCGGACATCCTGGTTCTTCAGTTAGGAAGTGGAAAGTTGGCTGTGACTGTAGCTTAGTGGGCATTTAAAGTTACATTGTTTAGTGAAGTATTTTAGCACTAAGGGTGGTTATGGGTAGTCTTTGTGTTATGAGTTATTTTTATTTACTAAATTTGAAATTGATATTTTAATAAGTTGGTTGAGGAGGGGTTGATTGTATGAACTTCTTTCAGTCAGGTTCTCAGACCTACTCCTTTCCTCTGCTGTGTTGCTACTTATGTCCTGAATTGTTAGGCTGGGGCCAAAACCATCCTACTCAGTAGCTGAGTAAGTGTTATTATATATATATTGTGCGTGTGTGTATGTGTATATGTATATGTACACACACAGTATATCTATTTATTGAAAGGAATATTGTTAAAAAAATTGTGCCTGGAAGAAGTGTATATCCATAAAACAAAGCATACATTTAGCATGAAAAAAGCTATAGATGGTCTTTGACTTACAATCATTTGTTTAATGACCATTCAAAGTTACATCAATGCTGAAAAAAGTGACTTATGACCAGTCCTCACAACCATTGCATGATTAAAATTTTGGTGCTTGGCAACTGGGATGTGTTTATGACAGTTACAGCATCTTAGATTATATGTGCAACCTTCCTAGCTGATTTCTTTCAAGCAAAGTCAATGGAAAAAGCTGGATTTGCTTAACAACTCACTTAATGACTTGGCAGAAATGTTGTAAAATCATGTGCTATTCACTTAATGACCACCTCACTTAATGACAGAAGTTCTGGTTCCAATTGTGGTTGTAAATTTAGGATTTGTTACCTACTAGGGAAAAGTGCATACTTGGGAGGGGGAAATCACTTATGACACCAATTGCAGATCATTTTACAATGTTTAAACAAAACAATATGATGAATTTTAACAGAATAAACTAATACTTGAATGCATGCCAAGCTGGTAAAAATTAGATTTTGTCTGCTGTCATAGAATGGTTTGCTGAAGTGGGCACACTCTAAGAAAGTGAACGAAAACTACCATGATTCTTAACTTTAAATATTATTTTAGAAATAATGTAGTGACCATTTTTATTTTTTTATAAAATCAACTGTTTTAAGATTTCATCAACTAACATTCCATATGGATCTTCAAGCTTCTGTTTTATATTTTAGTGTATTGGTTAAAATATTTTTTCATTCAATAAAACATATAGATTGACTGAATTTCAGAAATATCTGGGTAAAGTTCTCCTGCCATTCAAAATTATTAAGATACATTTTCAAGATGATCATAATAATCAACAATAAAAAAGTGACACTAGGCTTCCAGAAAAGAAATGGCAGATTGAAGATGGTTTTGCCAGGTGTGGAGCTGACAATCATGGCAAAATGGAGACTGGATCTTTGATCATTTCTCTCCAGACAAGGAGGTGACTTGAGATTACCCACAAGTGCTCCAGAAAGTTCCTCCCCACGAGGAGACTGCAAGACAGCAGCTCCAGAGTCTTTAGAAGAGAGTAACCATCTTGTTCAAATCACAGATGAGATCTTTGAAAAGACAATAATTCTGCATATCTCCTTTTTAAAGCACTTTTGTAAATTGCTTGCTAACTGCTTTTCAGATATTAGGTACACTTGGATAGACATGTTTTATAGCTCCTGGTGAGTTTTCTTCAGTCCTTAGTGATTTAAAAACTTTAAATTTTGTTGGATTTGAACAGAATGAGCCAAATAAAAGTAAATTCTATTCCACAACTTAATGGCTATCTCAAGGTTACAAGAACTTCTCCTTTTAAGCACCAAAACTTATCACCTTGGCATATATCTCCTGGGGGTTGCCCCCTCCTTCATTTGGTCATGTGTAACTCTAAGCTGATCCTCCTCTTCACACGTGGATCAATCCTGGTTTCTCCCAAATATGTTTTTTTTAATAAAGAGCAAAAGGATGATTAAAATTTTGATTTTAGAAAGTTTCAAATGGACTAAGAATCCAGATAAGTTTGAAATAAGATTTAGGAATTATTATAAAGAATCCTTCTCATGGGAAAATGTGTTTGGTTTGTATTCTTACAAAAAGAACATAATAAGGCTTTAAAAATTGGACACTAAAGAGAACTAAAGATTATAATTAAAGAATACTTAAACTCAACAGTTACAGAATGAAGCAAAATATTTTAACACTGGATGTGCTGAAGGATATTTTTGAGAAATGGATTTAGAAATTAATTTTAATAGTATCTGCTTCTGTAGATTTGTTGTTGTTCAGTCGTGCAGTCGTGTCTGACTTTGCAACCCCATGGACCACAGCACACCAGGCCTCCCTGTCCTGAAGTGCCTCCCACAGTCCACCCAAACCCACACCCATCACACTGACTATGCTATCTAACCATCTCATCCTCTGCCATCCCCTTCAATCTTTTCCAGCATAACAGTCTTTTCTATAAGTCCTCTCTTTGCATTATGTGGCCAAATTATTTGAGCTTCAGCTTCAGTATCTGTTCCTCCAATGAGCAATCATGGTTGATTTCCTGTAGGATTGACTGGTTTGATCTCCTTGAAGTCCAAGGGATTCTCAAGAGTCTTCTCTAGCAACACATTTGAAGGCATCACTTCTTCAATGCTCAG
>JANHZU010002081.1:173864-185962 GCA_032468055.1 Acrochordus granulatus | reverse complement strand
CATTTGTAAAATTAGTAAATGGTATGAGTTCAGCCACTGTACTTGGCCATCTATTATTCATGGCTTGATGGTTGTGAGAATCAACCAATTGTCCTTTGCTCAAATGGCATAGTGCAATATGACAGCCCAGCTTTTAAAACAAAACTGAATGAAATGTACAACCCATCAAGAGTTTAGTAGCTTGATGCCTTTTTAAAAAATATCAGGTTCTCAATAACTTTTCTACTGTCCTGCTCAATACTGAATCAGATCTTTTTGCAGATCTACTTCAAATTAACCAGGAACCTATGAATGGATCTTTATACATTTTCTTCTCTCCCAAACTAGAGGGGATAAGTGCTTCTTAAAATAGAGCCAGCTTTCAAATTACTATCACCAAATAGTAGATGCATCTATGAGTATTATATGCAAAAGTGCTGTGTGAGAGAAAACTGGAAAAAAAT
This sequence comes from Acrochordus granulatus, assembly GCA_032468055.1. NCBI lineage: Eukaryota > Metazoa > Chordata > Lepidosauria > Squamata > Acrochordidae > Acrochordus > Acrochordus granulatus. The sequence goes on along the minus strand of JANHZU010002081.1, from coordinate 185,519 downwards.
AGGTCAAGAACAGAATGGTAATTGAAGAATCTAGAGGGAGGCTAACATAAAGCATTTGAATAGTAGCCTAATAAGAAACAATCCCTTTTATGTGGTCAACATTTAGAGGATTTCTAATTAAGATCTTCTTGCTAGAATAGAGTGATTCATCTTCATTAATCCACCTGACCCATGGAAGTTTCTGAAAGGAGCTCTTAGGAATTAATCTTACAGCAGCCTTAAAATCTAGACTGCAGAGGTGTTCTAACACGTTGCACAAAGAATCTGCAGTGGGCTTCTTGATTTTTGAAATTGAAGAGATTTCTCCCTAATGTTGACAACCTTAAAAACTGCTGTGAGTTTTTTTAGAGCTGCATAGCAAGCTGACATTTTTTGCAACATTTTGTTTGGGCAAATTTCAAGGGAAAAAAAAATCTGCTCTCAGATTAATCTAGCAATCTTCCATGCAACTGTGACTCTTTTTTTTAGGCAGATACAATGATGAATCATATCATATCACAAGCCGTTATGTGGCTTGTTTGATTTTGGCTGAAAGCACTCAACTTTTGCATTTTATTCCACACAAAGTAAAGTATGTATGGATCCAATTATTTTAGAACATATACAAACAAATGAAATCATCCTGTTGTCTCTCTTTCCACACAGAGACGTATATATGAGAATGTATATATATTGAATTGTGGTAATTTTTTTGCTTGTAATTTTGTCATCTGTCAAGTATCATTCATGCATAGCATTAGGTAGAAGAACAGCTTAGTTCTCATCTAAAGGTTTATTGATGTTACAAGGTCACAAGAATTTCTCTAACTGCCAGCACACACCTGCACTAACCAGATAAGACTAATAATCTACACACAAAGGATTGGATCTCTGGCACTTGTGCATGCACAAAGACTCAAACTGATCCCCCTCTTCATTCATGGCTCAGCCCCTCCTTCTCCCACATAAAGACATAAACTATTGTAAGATGTTTCAATAATTAAGTTCCACCAATGCCTGCCTGAACTAGCATAAATTGTTGAAACATGAAGCTGCCTTCCAAAAGAAGATTCTAATATAAAATGACTGGAAGGTTCTGTGGTTAATCAGAGAAATGGGACATAGTTAACTCCAAGAGAATAGAATATGTAGCTCAGGGTTGAAGTAATCAGATAATGAAAAGTCTGCAAGCAAACAACGAAGCTTAAAGAGCACTAAGGACTCCACAGTTAAAACTATCCATCCATCTTCCTTTTCATTGTTCCCAGCTTTAAGTTTGAAAAACCAGAGTGGAGGAAGAGGAAGAGGAAGAGGTCTTTTTTATTGAGAAGCTCTAAAAAAAGCTGGCTCCCTGGGTGAATGATTTCCCTTGCAGCAATCATTCGCAAACAATCAAGCTTGCAGATAATCGATTAAAAATAGCAGCAGCTCTCAAGGCTGCTTTTAATCTGAAATCTACAGATCTCATTAAACCATAGATATTTTTTATTGTGTTTCTTGAAGACATTAGAAGAGATTGTACATGTGGTGAAGCAAAACCACCCAGTCCACAATATGGAAGCTAGTCAGTATTTAACAAACTCTCTTCAAGATGCAGCCGGTTGTCTTCCTTTTATTTGTCTTGGAAAGAGATAAAGGGGGATTCCATGTTGCATTCCCTATTGCTTAAGACCTCTTGAGTGCCATGGTCAACACTCAGGAAATTCATAAAAACCAGTAAATACTGTTATTTTCTCACTCTTTCTCCCAGTGCTAAAACTGATACTTGCAAATGGCCTGATCCTACCAAAGAAGTTTTAAATGAAAATACCACACAGTGCAATAATTAATTTAAGAATATGCCATTATTTGTTACTGGCACCATTTCTGTTCTCCAGTATTAAAGTGAAGCGTTCATCCAAGTCACAAACATACACACACACACAAAATAATGGTTCTTTTCATAAGGTTAGTATCTACTTAACACTTTTCCAAAAATAACACTTCGATTCATTCATTTAATAGCATAGGCCACTTAAGATGGTCTCCTTTTTTTTTAAGAAAAAATGGTGTTATTGACAACCCTGGAAACCATATTGGGGACCAAATCTTAACACTACATATGCATTTGATCAGTGTTTCCTGTTTGGTCAAACAGAAAATACTTGAGTAGTGTTAGGGTTACAGAATCTGTTAATATGAGCTTTTCTAGCCTGGACAGACGAAAGAGGCTTAGTCTTCAATTTCCATTTCTTTTTATCTTTTGACTTGATAGCTAGATTCACACATTGCATTGAATTATAATTTGTTTAATTTACCACAGTTGGCCACATTCACACACTGAATTAAGCCAAAGCATTTGTAAACTGCAGTGGTTGGATTCGCACACTAAACTAACTAAAGCCAAGTATAATATGGCTTGGTGCACTGTTTAAATGTTGTTCTGAGTCAAAATCTGCTGCTTTTTAAAATTATGTACAGCCCACAACATTGTAGTTATCTTTAAATGACTATGTAGTGGCAATAATAGAGGAACTGTCTGGTAAGGAATTATGAGATCTACAATTATGGTATGAGAGAAACCAGATTTGGAAGTCTGTAATATATTGTCACCCACTGATCTTCATATCTGAGTGCAGATTCAAGCATTTTTTTCACATTATTTCTCTCTGGTTCCTAAGATGCTGCTTAGTTGAAGAAGCTAATTCTTTTTTCTGTAAAATATGGTTAAGTGCTAGGTTCCTCCATTATGCTAAGCTTGAATGTTTAAACCCAGGTTTATTGAATAAGCCAGAGGAGCTTGACTCAAACATAATTTTCAGCTGTGTGTGAAACATGAATGTGTGTGAAACATGAACACTTCATACATCAAGCTAAACCAAAAACAAATCTCATTAACACTTAATGTGACCAGCAAACATTTCCCTAATCTGTTATTTCTGTTCCTGGATTTAAAAAGAAGGTACAAAGATAGAGATATTAGTTATTTATTAGTTGTTTTTAGGGTTTTCTCTCTTCGACGTATACATAAATAATCATCCCACTCCATCCTGAATTCGGTTTGGCATTACCCATTTCTGCAGATGCTATCTATTATTTATTTATCTTGTCTGCTGTTGCCACCCTTTGCAATGCCATATCATTAAATGTCATTAACCTGCTGTTCATCTCATTTGCTGGTCATTAATGAAGCTGCTGAAAAAGACCAGACTCAAATTGATTGCTGTGGTATCATCCAGCATGTCTTTTCCTCTTCATACTTCAACTCAATAATCTGCTCTTTATTTGTTTGCAGTTCTTTAGCCAGATTTTCAATAACACAAACATGATGACGTTGAAGCCCCTTTCAATTAATTTTTCAGCTTAGCCTTCTGGAATGACTGCATTGAAGCACTTCTATCTCGTTATTTTTTCATAATTTAAGAGGAGTTACCTGAGGTATTCCCCATTGTGCACAAAAGTATACAAATAGTACTATAATTTAATAATTTTATAATTTAATAACTCAATTTATAATAATTCATTTCATGACCGTTCAAAGTTAGAATGGCACTGAAAATGTGACTTATGATCAGTCTTACACTTGTGACCATCATACCATCCCCACAGTCACATGATCAAAATGTAGGCAGTTGGTAAGCAGGATGTATTTACAATGGTTACAACATGCCATGGTCACATGATCACCATTTGTGACCTTCCCAGCCAACTTCCAATAAAATCAATGGGGGAAGCCCGATTTGCTTAATGGCCCCATGATTCGCTTTACATCCTACAAAAACAGTCATAAAATTGCATGCGATTAACTTACCAACCACCTTGATTAGCAATGGAAATTCTGTTCCCAGCTGTGATTATAACTCAAGAACTACCTGTATTTAATATTTCATAAACACAAGCAACAATAGATATTGGTTGCCAAAACACACTACTCCTTCTTTCCTTGTCAATAATAACAAACTATATAACTGCTATAATTCTATTTTCCCCCCTTTCTGGTCAGGAAAATCCCTAGACAACTATTTCAGCAAAGGTGTCCACAGGGGGAAAGAGCGAAAAAGTACAAATGACAGTTGTTCTCACACAATCGAATCCGCACCCTATAAAAGAATAAGGCTTCAGTCACACACACAGTCACAACTGTCATAGTGACTAACCCCGTGTAGACCTCTTTGTAACAACCAGTGAATTCACTGTATTTGTGTTTCATGCTAACTTGTTCCCTTACAGATACAATTGCTTTCCTTTTTATTAACAGATCCTTATCTCTCTTCTTTCACCTAAATACTGTATTTTACAAAGACAATATGCTTATAAAAGGTTTTGCAATAAGCAAGGATAGCTTGAATGTTTAGGAAAAAGCAAATCAAAAAGAGTTGTGCATGAAAAGGTTTCGATGTAATCTCAAAAGTAGGATATTTAAATCCTGTCAAAGAGCCTGCCTTGAGTACATTTGTCTTCTTGTGGAAATGATTTCTGATAGAAACTTCACTTACCATGGTAAAACCAGTTGTATGATTTCAGCCAATAATATTTATTATGTTATAAGGTTGCATATCACAGGATTAATTCTGTTCTGCAAAACAGATTATTCAAAGAAATTGGATTCACATGTTACATTTACATATGGTTTGCTTCACCATGAGATTCTTAATCCTGCAAGACAATGACTATGTGAAATGATAAATGCATTTCCACAATCTACATCCTGTGCCATTATATCATTAGATTAGGATGAGCAAGATCAGTATGTTGTTGTTCAGTCATTCAGTCACTCTTTGTGATCCCATGGACCGCAGCACACCAAGCCTACCTGTCCTGCACTGCCTCCCAGAATCCACCCAAATCCATGCCTATTGTGTCTACAATGCTATCTAACCATCTCATCCTCTGCCATCCCCTTCTCCTTTTGCCTTCAATCTTTCCTAGCATCACAGTCTTTTCCAATGAGTCCTCTCTTCACATTAGGTGGCCAAAGTATTTGAACTTCCGTTTCAGTATCTGTCCTTCCAATTATCACGTTTGATTTCCTTTAGGATTGACTGGTTTGATCTCCTTGCATCTGAGGAACTCTCAAAAGTGCTCTCCACCACACAAATCAAAGGCATCAATTCTTAGGCATTCAGCCTTCCTTATGGTCCAGCCATACATTACTACAGGAAAACCATAGCTTTGACAGAGGCAAGGTGATGTCTCTGCTTTTTAATATGCTGTCTAGGTTTGCCATAGCTTTCCTTCCAATGATCGTCTTTTGATTTCAGATCTGCAGTCACAATCTGCAGTGATCTTGGAGTCCAAAAACGTAAAAATCTGTCACTGCTTCCATTTCTTCCACTTCTATTTGCCAGGAAATGATGGGACCAGATGTCATGTTCTTTTGATGTTGAGTTTCAAGCCAGCTTTTGTCCTGTCCTTTTACCCACATCAAGAGGCTCTTTAGTTCCTCTCCACTTTCTGCCATTAGAGTGGCATCATCTATATATCTAAGGTTGTTGATATTTCTCCCGGCAATCTTAATTCCAGCTGGTGATTCTTCCAGCCCAGCATCTCGCATGATGTACTCTGCATATAAGTTAAATAAGTAGGGTGACAATATACAGCCTTGTCATACTCCTTTCCCAATTTTGAACCAAAGATCAGTACACTACTTACTAAAAGATATATAACTTTCATCATGCTTTCATGACTTAAACTTATTTTCATGAATACGATCATTGTTAGATTAGTCATTGTTAGTTTTTCTGTTACTATTCAAATGGCTATAAATGTAAAATTCTAGATTAAAATACTGAATTTCAATATTCCAAAAACTATAGGAATCATGCCAGTAGTCATCAGCTGATAGAAAATGATCCTCCCATGATTTGAGAAATGCTGTTTTACTTAATAAAGTAGAAAGTGTTGTTCTAAGTGTTGTTTCAAAATACATAATCAATCATAATCAATTATAATTTACATTTTATAAACCACAGCTGGATTTACACAACATGCTAAAATAATGCTGTATCTGGGCCACAAAGATTCAGTCACGGGTCAACAAAGAGTTAGATTTTTGTATCCCTTTTCCATTTTTGCAACCAAGAAATGAGAGCCATTTGCTAAACTGAAAACAAAGAAAGTACATTATAATTTTTCCAATTTCAGTTTAATCCACCTCACACAGTTGTGTGAAAAAATGCCAGTATATGTTATCTTAGGGAACAGGAGACTACCATTTTTTTAAACAGTCATAAAACTCTTTAGAATAAAAAACATGATTCTCTATAAATATTCAAGGCAAAAACACTAGAGTAACGAAAATGTACTTAGAGTGGTCTTGTTCTTGTTCATTGTATCTGAACACTCTTATTAAGAGTCCCACTCCAGTGGGAATTCTAAGTGGCTCGGATTTATTTGAGCAACAAAGGGATGGTGACATTTATATGAAGGATGTTTTAGTTATTGTTTTCTATTTGTCAATTTGGTAGATTGAAGAAAAGATTGTGAACAAATCTAATGCACTGTATTTTTCTATTGACTTTGGTATAGTTTGATAAAATGATTGAGCGTTAAATCAATTATCGCCATCTGTTTCAGCCAAAAATTACGAGAGAGAGAGAGAGAGAGATATGTGCGCATATATATGCATATATATATATATATGCGCGCATATATATGCATGCATAGTATATCAACCTTAGTGATACTCAATTACAGTTTTTATTTGTTTTCACATCTTTTGATCAAGCCAGCCAATCAGGCAGTACATAAGCAGTCCAGTGTGGATGGCACCTTCTTATTCAGATTTGCAAAGAATAATTGAGGCACATATTTCAGAAGAGTTCTGTTTTAAGATGCCCTATTCTGAAATCTGTAACACAAAATTGCTGCCTTATTATTTGACTATTCCAAATGTTGCAGATTAAACTGACCATTAAAATCATGGATTGATGCAAAGATGAATGCTAGGCTTACTGTATATCCCTTTCAATGTATTTTTTTTCATAGCCATGGAATAAGATAATAAAGCTGAGGGAACTGCCTGTGTTGATTTAAGTGTTGATTTAAGAGCAAGTGTGTAGCGGATTTTTTCATACCCTTTGCTTTGATCTACAAAAGCACCCCCCTCTTCACTCCTGTTTTCAATTGCCAGCCTTTCTCAAAGCTAACTCATTGTGAAGTCCTTAACAATGTATTTTTTGCATGTTTTGTCTTCAGTCTTTCCCAGCATCATGGTCTTTTTTTTCAACAAGTCTCTCTTTACAATAGGTGGCCAAAGTATTTGAGCTCCAGCTTCAGTATGTGTCCTTCCAATGCATGCTACTGTATTTTAACTATTCACCTTGTTGATTATTGTGGGCCATTTTCTTCCACACACAGACCCATCAATCTGTTTTCCTTAATGCAGTCTTAAGTTTCATCCAGATAAACTACTGACCAATTGTTGAATGTATGCAACAGTTGCACTTAGATGGAAATGACATTGTAATAAAATATACCCAGTCAATAAAACAGATCTGATAGCATGCCCTTGAGCTTCCAATAATTGTGCTAACTGAACACTTCTTAGTTCATGGATGGACATCCATGGCTACAGAAACTTATGTGTTTTAGCACAACTTTTCCAGTCTTCGCACAAAGATGGTTCTTTTTGTACCAAAAATGGCAAAGCATTGAGTAAATGGGGACACAGCTCCCAGGCTAGTTACTTTAGCTCTGTGCTCCTGCAGCACATAATGGGTTTTTACTGTCCTCCCAACTACTGAAAGAAGGCTGAGTAGCTGGCATTTCCTTATTTGATCGTTAACTTCTTTTTCAATTAGAGGAAAACTCAAAATCTATGGGCTTCATCAAGTAATTGACAATGGATTTCCTTATTGGTGATTACTCTGGGTTTATAACGTACTTCCACCCATTCCTACTCTTCTCTTTCCTTTCTGTGTGTCAGCTGGAATATGTCTAGATGAGAACAAGATTGTAACATAAATTTGACCCAAACCAACTTCTCAGCAAATAAGAGTTAGGGCAGTAGGATTAATGCATTCAAAGACAACTTTCTTTGAATGCATTTTTTACAAGGTTTATACTTGTACCTCCTGCTATTCTGCTCTTGATGAATATAGAGTACCTGGCTAATACTTAGTTTGGCTAATTTCTGGGATGGCATCATCTGGTGATTTTGGTGGGGCTGTACCCCTTCCCCTTCATCTTTCTTATCATACTGCCCATCATTTCCCATCAAAAGTTGATCAAAGAGATATCCTGTTCTACAAAAAACAAAGTAACATCCAGTTCTCATGAACTGGCCCAAACTGGCTAAGTATACCCCAGTATTAACATGAATATAGAGAACCTAGAGAGCCATCATCTCTGCTGCATATGACAAAAGGCTTAACGAATTAAAACTCCAAGCAGGTAATAATGATTTGGAACTAAATCTAACCCTGTTGGCTTGATCAATAGGTTTTCATATGACACATTAACTGTAAGTAAACATATCATGTAATCCATACATTTTTCCCAGTGACTTTCCTGGATCACATGTCCCATCATCCCCAAGCAGCATATGTTAGGGTCTAACATAGATAAGAATGAGCCCAATCTTCAAACAGGAATATCCTTGAAAATATCAAGACAAGAAACTTCAAGAGAAACATGTTTTGCAATAAAACTAGAGATAAAACTGAATCAGCATTGATGACCTACCAATGTTGGTTCCCACTTGCTATATTAATTGATCACTGACTTGTGATTGCCTAGTCTTCTGCAAAGAGTCTTGGATTTGATTTGTCTTTATCCTTTTTCCTCCTGAAATCTATAGCTCGGGCTGATTATAATGAAGGCAATTACATTGCAGCCCTTTTCCTTGCCCTTTGCTGCAGGAACTCAAATATCCAGAGGAGGGTGCTTGTGACACTCCAATCATCATGTTAAAATGAAAGAGCTTAATATCATATCCTTCTTTCTGGAGTCAGAGAGGGGGCTGAAGCATTTTCAAGCATCTCATATGAGTCAAAGCACTATTAAACAATCATGGATAAGTCATGGTTATCAGTATCAAGATTAGCTTGCAGGTTTCCACAATTAATTGTTATATTTATCATTCAAACTCCTTTCCAAATAGAGAAAGTGATCTTCCCAGGGCTGCAGCTGTTGGCTGTGAATATCTTCTCTCTGTAATATGAAAGCTGTGAAAAATCAGAGAAGATGGGTGAGGGAAGAAAGCCTTCAAATCATGTTGAAGTCCAACTACAGACAACATAAGGCAGCAAGATCAGAATTCTCAGCCAACACTGTGGAAGAGAATTTTGGAAGTTCTAATGCAATTGTATATTTGTTCTTAGCATTTTCCAGTCTTAGAGAGTAACTAGAAAATAGTTTTAAGTATCTAAACATCTTTTATTTTCCTTGCTTTGAGAAAGCCCCAAATCTTTATCGATCCATTAATAAGATGTCAAAAACCAAATAGGAACAGATTGTTTTATTTAATGTGATTTTTGAGAAAATGGAAAATTAGACTGAATACAAAAATAATGGAAAGTGGAACATTTGTGAAAAGTGTTACTTGGCACTGATTGTGTATTTATATTTAACTAACTAGGGGATGAGCAAAATGCCTAAGAAATGTATCCACAACCACATTTGAACAGAATACAGTCACGTGAAAAAGAAAGTGCACCCTCTTTGAGTTCTGTTTTTACGTATCAGGACATATCTGTGAAGACTCTCACTCGTCCAGGGTAATTGCATCGCAACAAAGTTTAAAAAACAGGCATCTGGACTGGATTTTTCTCAAGTCGAAGACATTTCAGGACATAGTAAAAATCATCTGGTCCTCAACAGTTCTTAAAAGTAGGTAAATACCACCTCAGATGATCAACAACACATGACTTGTTATAGCATGTCATCATTTAGTTTATAAAAAGAATGCTAAAAAGGAGAAGCCATGTGAAAAACTAAGTACACCTTATGATTCGATAGCTTGTAGAACCACCTTTAGCAGCAATAACTTGAAGGAATCATTTTCTGTATGACTTTACTGTATCAGTCTCTCACATCATTGTGGAGGAATTTTGTCTTGCTTCAGTTTATTGAGATTTGTGTGCATTTGTTTATGCACAGCTCTCTTGAGGTCCCACCACAGCAGTTCAATTGGGTTGAAGTTTGGACTTTGACTGAGACACTGCATCACCTTCTTTTCTTTTTCAGCCATTTGGTTGTAGATTTGCTGGGGTGCTTGGGTTCATTGTCCTGTTGCCTGATACAATGTCGGCCAAGCTTTAGCTGTTGGACAGATGGCCTCACATTTGATTCCAGAATACTTTGGTAAATGGGGGAGCTTATGGTCAACTCAATGACTGCAAGGTGCCTAGCCCAAAACATCACCCCTCCACCACCATGCTTGACAACTGGTATGAAATGTTTGTGCAGATACCCTGTGTTTGGTTTTCACCAAATGTGGCATTGTGCATTATGGTCAGACATCTTCACTTTGGTTTTGTCTGTCCAAAGGACAGTCTTCCAGAGGTCTTGTGATTTGTTCAGATGCAACTTGGCAACCATGCTGCCATGTTCTTTTTCGGGAGAAGAGGCTTTCTCCTGACAACCCTTCCAAACAAATCATACTTGTTCAATCTTTCTCTAATTGTACTGTCATGAACTTTAACATTCCACATGCTAGTTGAGGCCTGTAGAATCTGAGATGTAACTCTTGGATTTTTTGCAATTTCTCATGGTCTGACCTTGAGGTGAGTTTGCTGGGACGTCCACCCCGGGAAGATTGGCAACTGTCTTGAATATTTTCCACTTGCTTCTATAACCTTCCTCACTGTAGAATGATGGACTTTGAACAGCTTGGAAATGGCCTTATAACCCATCAAACTGCACAGACTAAAGGGCAGCAACAATTACTTTTCTAAGATCATTGCTGATGTCTTTACTCTTTGGCATTGTGTTAACACACCCCTCAGTACTGGAGACCAGAAAACTAATAAAAATTTGGGTTTTAGAGAGGTAGTCACATTTGCTGATGATCAATTGATCAAGGGCACTTGATTAGCAGCACCTGGCTGATACTTAGCCTCTTCATACCAATGGAAGCAGTAAGGGTGTGCTTAGTTTTTTACACAAGGCTTCTCCATTTTGGCTTTCTTTTTGTAAACTAAATGATGACATGGTATAATATGTCATGTGTTGTTGTTCATCTGAGATTGTATTTACCTACTTTTAAGAAGTGCTAAGGACCAGATGATTTTTACTATGCCCTGATACGTAATACCATAAAACTCAAAGAGGGTGTACTTTTTTTTCACATGACTGTAGTTCTATGTAATTATATGACATAAAATAAAAAGTTGAAATAATCTGTTCCTTATTTATAAAGGAAGATAATATAAAGAGCGGAATTAATTTCTGCACAATAGTGATGACATATAAAGAATTTAAAATGTAAAAAAATTAAAATGCATGTAAACCGCTGAAGAGGAAATGTATACACTCATGAAATGCATAAAGGATATTAATCTTGCCTCCTAGGTACATATCTACAGCAGTTTTACCAAAGCAAGTACAACCTTCAAATACCACAGTATTCTGCAGTGGAAAACACAGTATTTAAAGAGTGGAGAATTTAAAACCCCCTAGTGAGGCACCACCTTGCTGTGGTTGGGGGGCTTGTGTGCTCTAACGAAGATGAGAGCTCTGCCAGAGGTTCAACCA
>JANHZU010002081.1:152598-163788 GCA_032468055.1 Acrochordus granulatus | reverse complement strand
TGAGCTTGGGAAGACTCCGGGAGGCAGTGCAAGACGGGGGGGCCTGGCGTAATGCAGTCCATGGGGTCGCGAAGAGTTGGACACGACTGCGCGACTGAACAACAACATGAAGTGCCCTGAATATTAGGATTGGGGATGTACCCCTGTCCTGAGTTGGGAGCAATAATAGTTGTTCCATGTTAATTCTGGAATAAGATAGGAGAACTTGGCATTTGATGATCTATAAAGCCAGATGTTGTTATAACAAAAACAGTTCTATGGTTTTTAATTTACAGAGAATATTAGTTGTAAAATTGCACATATAGTACTTGAAAGTAAATTGTATAGGTCGTCCGTCAGACATTACCTCTCCCTTTTGCATTCTCTGGAACATTCTGGACATTCTCTGCCATTCTTATAAATTGGACTGATAGGGGTTGAATCATGCTCAGTAGGATTTACTTCTGAGTTCAAATCAAGCTGTTACTGACTTTTCTTGCCCTTTGATAGAGCTCATCAGATGAATGGAATGCCTTTAAATTGTTAGAATAATTGTAGAATGAGAATTTTGAGACACTTTAATCACAAATCACAAAATAGACTTGCTTCCCAATTAGCCATGTGATGGCTAGGAGGTATTATACGGTGCAGTGCAGAACTTGCTAAAAAAGAATATTCTATGATCATTTATATACAACTTCTTTTCCCAGCCACAAAGGAACACTACTTAATCTTCTCTATGAAAAATAGGAAAGCTGAAACTATTAGCAGCTCTTTCTTGTTGGAAGTACAAAACTACCAGAACATCATTTATTTTTCAGAAAATGTCCTTCCAGACATTCAGTAATGGCAGCTACGTAACTCTCTTTATGGGATGAGCATACATCTGGTCCCCTCCTTAGTGATGTACAGTGTATGATACATAGAGCTAATGCTAATTAGTGAGTTCCATTGCTTTAGCTTTTTTTTTCTCTTCAAGCTGGATAGAAGTCCAGTAATTGCTTATTAAATTGTTTTCCAGAACAGGAAGTGTTGTGGTTCACAATGGGAGTGTATCCAAATTAATTACTATGACAATATATTCACTGATTTCCTAGGTAAGCCATAACTTCTGTTAGCAAAAAAAGGAGAGAGCGTACACAAAAACAGTATCAAATCACCCATTTAAAAAAAAACACACTTGTTTTTCATTCCATATATTCATCAGTGGTTATAGAATGAGGAACATGCTTGCCTTTCTTCCCTGTGTTAATAAGATCTTAATGTTATGAATATATGAAATCTCTTTAAATCTATTGGGTACAACTTATGACAGAAATGTTGATAAATACCTGCCCTTCTAGGAAGAAAAATGCATTTTATGCAGTCCTCAATGCTGATCCCTTGGATTCCAAACTTTGCTACGTACCAGGTAGCTCAGTTTTGCATTTTGAACCTGACATCATTTCATAATTCACAACAGAGTAATCATGTTGAGTACCTTTCAAATGAAAGACATTGACTATAGCTCTAATGTCTTACATAAGCTTGTCATAAAGTTAGCAGACATGCAGAGACAGACAATGAGAAGTGACAATAGAAGCATCACATTTCAAACTGAAACTGCTTATTTAAGCAAGAGATTTAATTTAGTAATTTAGTAATATTAGCCAATCTAAATAAAATCCTAGTAGAGTATTCCACTGAATAAATTTACACTGGTGGATCATTTGTTATGATGGTATCCCATGTTGCATTGGTAAAATAGAGCAAGGCTGAGAATCGTCAAAACTTAGATTTGATGCTTGTCATGCCTCAATAATCTATTTTATAATCTCTAAAATGGATTTTAAACTCTTTCCTGTTCCCATCTCATGTTGGAAACATAAAGCATTTGTTTGGCAAACTGGAATTATATTACACACAATAATTTGCCAGTTGGTTTCCCATTTGTGCAAAAATGCCAAAATATTGATTTTAGGGGATGAGCTGCAAATACATCTGCAGAAATGTTTCAGGGGGGACAACTTTCAGAAGAAGTTTGCCATATTATTCTTCTGCAATTCTGATCCCTAAAGGTCAGCATATTCCCTGAGAAATGTGAAGATCATCCCTTTCTTGAAGAGTTGATTTCTTGAAGTGTGCACAAGTAGTCCTTGACTTACAGCTGGTTGCTTAGTGACCATTCAAAGTTATGATGTTCTGCCCCAAAAGGTACTTACGACCCAATTCAGAAGTTCCAGCAGCTGTCCCCCCTGCAGCCATATGACTGCATTTCTAGACAGCATTTATGGCCATTTGCAGTGTTCTGTGGTCACATATCCATGATTTATAACACTTTTGCCAAAAACCAGCATTTACTTGCAGTTTTTGGCAAACAGTGGGTTCACTTAATAGCTGTGTTGTTTGTTTTATGACTTAACAACCATGGTGATTCACTAAACAGCTACCACAAAAAAGGTGATTAAATCAGGTTGATCATATGATGACTCACTTTATGACCATCATGACTTATGAGCATAATGGGTAGGTTCCATTATAGTCATAAGTTGAGGACTACCTGGAATAAATTCTAGTGATGTTGGCTTTGGACTCTGCTTATGAAACAGAGCTCACGGTAAAGAGAAAGCACCGTGTACAGGTTTGTTTGTCGGAAGGCAATGAGGATAGAACATTTAACTTGTTATTGAATCAAAGGCAGGAGGGAAAACAGGGTGGCAGCTGGACTGAGAGAACACTTTGTGAGCCAGATAATATTTCTAATTGCTTCAGATGTAAATTAAAACCAAACCTTCATGTGTACCTATTGATACACAGCTTGGGTTAAGCAAGCACAGCACACCCAGCTCCCTCTTGCAAAATTCCTACCATTTTGCACGCTCAGATTTTGATAATTGTAAAGATACCTATAGTCGTTCATTGTTTTTAAAAAAATGGCACTAAGCCAACTTTATTTTCATTAATGCCATTTCCTTCCCTTTTTTAAAATTTAGTTTCTTCAGGTCCTATTTTATTTTCTCATATCTTTTTTTAATTTTTGAGTGAATCTTGTTGCAGCTGTAAAAAGGACAGGGTATTTTACACAGAAATTAAAAGGCTAGAATTTAAATAGCTGAGTGGAACCTGGTCTATCATGATGGGAACTGACCTTAATCCAGTTCATAGTGTTGTTGTAAGAATAAATTAAGTTATATGGGCGGATTTTGTTACTCCATAATTTTGAAAATAAAGATGATTAAACACTGAATTTGGTGCCACTTATCTTGTTCCTTGGCCTTCCATCTCCTTTTCATGTGAGTTATATGAGGATATACTTAATAATTGTATCTAATAAGTTGAGCAGCAATGTTTTTGAAAAAGAGAGCTGGTTCTATGAGAGGTTGTATGAAGCCCACATATTTGCTTGCATGTTTTTTATGATGCATATACTCATTTTCATAGATATTACTATAATATAATATACTCAAAAAATTCTGCATTGTGTGCCTACGTATTTGCCTACGTATTCTCTTGTAATGCTTTTCTCTCCAATGAATGTAAATACAAACACTGATTCCCTTCTTGCTCATTATCTCAATAGAGAAGTGAACTTAAGGCCAGGGGAGTAGGGGAGAGAATAACACACTTGTGGTGATATGATTTTCCATGTAGTCACTGCTTTACTTAACAAAAGAGCTGCTGGTCCTAATTGTGGCCACTAAACAAGGACTGCCTGTAGTGGATTTCCTTGATGTACTGACAACTTTGATAACAGGTGAAAAAAACAAACAGCAGAAACTCATATAGTGACAAATAACAGAATTCTGTCGTCTCTTATCATAGCAATATCAGAAGAATTCACAGGGAGAGAGACAAGGAAGGGCAAATGACAAAATATATGTACTAGTATCAGACATAGGATATAAGTCCATAATAGAAGGATTTCCATCAAGACATTGCTATGTGCATCATTTGATATAATCTTGGCTTGCACTATGTTCAGTTAATTCTCGTATAGTTTGCCAAGCTTGGTTGGGTTTACGTTGCTCTTCTGAACTGTTAATATCTGTGCAACTTCTATCTTCTGTCAAGTTTTTTCAATCTTATAGCTATTATTTTTCATCATTTATAGCGTATGTTTCTGCCTATGTGCGTATTTACCTAGTTGTTTACATATATCTAATTGAATATTTTTTCCAATCTTAAGGAGGAATAATGATGTACAGATAATGTATGAGAAAAAAATGCTCAGTCCTGCTTAACAGACATTTTTTTCAGTCACTTTATTCCAGCTTTTAGTGGTTTGGTAGACACTAATCATGATTTTATTTTCCTGGGCTCCAAGATCACTGCAGATAGTGACTGCAGCCATGAAATTAAAAGACTTTTACTCCTTGGGACAAAAGCTATGGTAAACCTATACAACATATTAAGAAGCAGAGACACCACCTTGCCAACAAAGGTCCGTTCAGTCAAAGTTAATGTATGGCTGTGAGAGCTGGACCATAAGGAAGGCTGAATGCTGAAGAATCGATGCCTTTGAATTGTGGTGCTGGAGAAGACTCTTGAGAGTCCCTTGGATTGCAAGGGGATCAAACTAGTCAATCCTACAGGAAATCAACCCTGGCTGTTCATTGGAAGGATAGATTCTGAAGCTGAAGCTCAAATACTTTGGCCACCTAATGCAGAGAGAACTCATTGGAAAAGACTGTGATGCTGGGAAAGATTGAAGGGAAGAGGAGAAGGGGAAGCAGAGGATCAGATGCTGAGATAGCATTGTCAGCGCAGTGGGTGTGGATTTGGACGAGGACCTGGAGAAAGTGAAGGACAGGAAGGCCTGGCATGCTGCAGTCCATGGGGTTGCAAAGAGTCAGACAAAACTGAGCAACTGAACAACAACAATCATACCCTTCATTTACTCATCCACTCAGTCATAAAATATGTCACCATTTATACTAAATAATATGGTGGCTTATTATTTGAGTTATTATTATTTTTAAATAGCAATCTTATGTAATACTGATCATTTTAAGTTTCTGTCTAAATAAAAACTCATTTAAAACATTGTCGTTTCAGCAAAGCCCTAGGATTATTTTAAAATTCATAGCCAAGTTAGCTTTGATTATCTGTCAGTCTGAATGAAAATACAGGACGATAAGGCATACTCTTTTGGTCACTAAATTATTTTTTAAAGCACCAAATGAAAAAATAAATACATGAACTAAATGATGGAACACTTATCCTATTTATATATTGTGGAAATTAATTTCTAAACATACATTAAGTGCTTATCAGGCTATAAGAAGTCTTTTCAAAAGCAGTATATTTAGCTGACGGCTGAGGGTGAAGGTATTTTTTTTATAATCTTTCTCAAAACTGAACTTACAGAATGATGAAAAACAATGGGTGCTGATTAATATCCCTTCCCACCTCCTCTTTTCCCATTTCTACCAACCTTTTCATTCTACTTTACTTTCCCTTTTTGGTTGTTGTTATTGCAATGGTAGAATTGCTATGTGGTATGGATGTAAGTTAAAATAAATGCCAATTAAATGTAACAAAAATGAAGCACACTAAGTTTTACAAGACCTGTGCTACTATGAAATAAATAAGTTTACTTATTCCATAACAGTAATAGATTGGCAGGAGCAGCTCTTGTATATAGAGATGTAACTTTTAATTATAATGCTCAAAATCCTTTGGTCACTTCTGGGTAATGAGTCAACTTAGACTCTGGAACCTTAGCATACAAGCAATAGCAGGTAAGTTCTAGGAAAAAGAAAGAAAAGAAAACAACACAGTGTGATGTAGCAGTTAAGACAGAGAGTAGTGGCACCAGGGAGCCAAGGTTCTTAGTCCACCTTCAGCCACAGAAGCCTTTTGGGTGATTTTGGGCCAATCACTCTCTCTCAGCTCAGTCAACCTCATAGGGGGGTGAGGAGGGAGCACTATATACACTGTCTTGAGTTCCTGCACAAAGAGGCAGGATATAATAATAATATATGCATGTCCATCATAAGCAAATTTATTGAAAGGATAGAAGGGGAATGAAGAATGATGAGTCCTAGAAATTAAAGGCGTGAGATAAAAGAACAAAAAGCAGCTCGATCTAGCTTACACCAATGCCATTCCCTATAGCCTTCCCTCTTCTTACTAGTCATCCTTGCTTCCACCTACTTTTCACTGTAGTCCACTGTTTTTTAAACTTCTTGCCTTCTCTTGTTAAGGATCTCAGTTTTCTGTTCCTTTTAACCAATTAACTCTCACTTCATACATGTGTTTTGCGACTTGATCCTTGTTCATCCTGTATAACCGAAGGATAAGTTTGGCCATTTATGTACACGTTGCCATTTTTATTCAATTTTCTGTACAAACTAGGAATTGTAATGTGGAAGCTCCCTTACCAGCCATATACTGCTAATTGCATCAAAACCCTACTTGGCCATATATGCATTGAACTCATAAAAAAGGCAACGGTTTCCCCTGCCAGTCGTGGCCGGCTCTAGGGGACAATGCTCATCTCCATTTCCTAACTGAAGAGCCAGCATGTTGTCTGAAGATGCTGTTAATTATGCATAATTAATAATAATCCTAACAATCTCTGTAACAACATCATACTACAATCAATAATTCAGTTTGAAGATCTCTTATTATCCAGATCTTGTAGCCTCCTCTGTATTTTTACAGTTCAACAGAGATTCCTCAACTGTTACTTTTTTCTCCTGCGCTTAATTGAAAGCACATACTCCAGCTTCTTCTCCCTTTCCTTTCTCTCAAGCCCTTATTTTACTTTTCTAATCATTTGAAATTTGCATTTCATCATGCTCATTATGTTCTCGATTGTGCTGGCCAAGGCCATCTTGCATCTTTTTCCTTTCTTACTAAAACAAAGGAATTCTGAGAGGTTTTCCTGATTTGCATCTAATCATGGGATAAATAAGCCATGCCAGCATGCTTTTTCTGCATCTCCCCGTGCGATTCACCACATCTCCATCCAAAACTGAGGGAGTCCTTGGCTATTCCGTCGCATGCCCTTTATGCGGCTGGAAACTTGTATCAGTTTGAGTGGTGCGTGCTTTCTTTTGGTGATATAGTCAGATGACCCAGCAGGAGCAGGATCCAGTTCAATGCTGGTATGAGGTACACTTCTGTGGGCACCTAAGCGTGGTGCTCCACAATGAGCAGCAAGACTTCTTGATGGCGTTTTATTCTGAACTTCCATCCAGCCTGAGTAACAGTATATTCAATTATCAGATATACTGCTTAACACATTCTAAAATGAATGCTGGAAAAGCCTGTACTGGTAGTCCTTGACTTATAACTATTTGTTTAGCAACCGTTTGAAGTTACAGTGGCAGTGAAAAAAAGTGACTTATGACCATCCCTAATGTAGGAGAGAGGCTGGCAGGGCCAGGAGGAGGAGTGAAATGAGGCATCAGCTGAGAATCCTGACACAAACACGAGAGAGCAAAAACCAACCGCCCCCAATTCCATTAGCTGTTATCTAGTAGCACACAGATGCAAACCCTTACCCTGAAAAGATTTTGTTCGGAGACTTTTAGCAGTGAATTAGTTGTTTTGAACCTTAAGAGTGTAGACCTAGTTGCTTGTGCCTGATACCTCACCTTACAACTGTTGCAGCATTCCTGGGACACCTGATCAAAATTCAGGCACTTGGCAACTGGATACATTTATGATGGCTGCAGCATCCCAGGGACACATGATTGGCATTTGCATCCTTGCCACCCGGCTTCTAAATCAGCAAAGTCAGTAGGGAAAGCCAGATCTGTTTAACAACCGCAATGATTCACCTAACAACTGTGGCAAAAATATAATAAAACAGGCATAACTTGCTTAACAACCCCTTGCTTAGAAACCACAATTCTGGTCCCAGTTGTGGTCAAAAGTCGAGGACTACCTGTATATCACTGAGCTGCAAATGGAACAAGCCACAATTTTTTACAGCTAGCCAGTTCAGACAAATGCAGGCAAGCCTCTCCTCTGCTTTATAGCTATTTTGATTTTAGGGAGCTGGAATTTGTCTGCTTCAGACTGAACTATTTCACTCCACCCACCACTTGTGAAGAATAGGAAGCTGCAAAGAAATAGACTCGAATCTCTGCTTTTCTCCAGTTTCCTATTTGCTTTCAGAAATGCCTTTTTTTTAAAAAGGTATGTGATTTATTGAATCAAAGAAATTGTATATAAGTGTGTGGGTGACAAAGAAGGTTATAGAGTGAATTATGTTAGAGATGGAAAGTTTTGTGCCATTGATGTTGCTGATAGCATCTTCATTAAGCGTCTTTTCACAATTTGGAAGGAAGGAAGGAAGGAAGGAAGGAAGGAAGGAAGGAAGGAAGGAAGGAAGGGTGGGTTATTGGCTCTGGAGAACCTTAGTTTTTGTCCTTTTTTTTTGCTTAAAGACAGAATATTCTGGGAACCTATTTTTTATTTTAGGAACAAAATGAAAGTTTGCATGGGAATAAAAGCTGATGCAGACCATTTCTCCCACTATGAATGAAAGTATTTAATTTGACAAATATGGCTGGGATGATCTCCCCAGTTCTAGGCCAGTGCACCACCTTAACAGTTATTTTATGACTAGCCATTGCCATCAAGTCACAGTGGTGTCTCTGATCTTTCTTTTGGTTTGAAAATGTGCTCTGAGATAAAAATTATGACTGCTATTCTCCAAAGCATGCGTTTGAAAAGCATGCTCACTGATGGGAAAATGATGGATGCATTTTAGACCTTCCTTTTCATGCAGAACCAGATATATAGACATATAGATCCAACCTCTCCTCTGTTTTGCACTGAGCTTCAAGATCTCACAGATGTGCAGCTGTTTTTCAATCTTGAACCCAATTTCTAAATGGAGGAGGGAGCTGGATGAACATGTACTGCCTGATTGTGTGATTAGTTGCGTGCACACTATGAATGCCTGAATCCTTGACTTTTGATTACAGTTGGGACTAGAATTTCTATTGCTAAACAAGGTGGCTATTAAATGAGTCATGCCCAATTTTATGATTGTTTTTCTATGGTTGTTATGCAAGTCATTGAAGTTATTAAGTGAACCACATGATTGTTAAGCAGATCCAGCTTCCCTCAATGACCTTCTTATCAAAAGCCGGCTGGGAAAGTCACATACAGCAATCACATGACCTCAGGATGCTGCAACTATTGTAAATATCGGCCTGTTGCCAAGTGTACTAATGTTTAGCGTGTGATGACGATGCTGCAACAGTTGTAAGTAGACTGTCTGTAAGTCATCTATTTTCAATGCCATTATAACTTCAAACAGTTGCTAAACGAATGGTTATAAGTTGAGAACTTACCTGTATGTCAGAATAGGAGTGGCCCATATAATTGATTTTAAGCATGAAAATCAGGAATTTGGAATTATTGTACACACACTTATGTGGGTGTGAGGTATAAACAACCTTAATAATTTAAAAGTCATATAAAGTAATGTATTTATCCTGCCCGCCTACTGTTTTAAATTCTTTGTGCTCGTCCAGTGAAAAAAAATAAGAGGATTCAGCTTTTCAAAACCTGGGGCCATCTTGGAAATATGAGATAGAAATTCTCAACAAAGTGTCAGAAAGAAATGAATGAGAGTGAGCAATTTAGGTGTGACACAGACATTCTTGCTTTCACAGTGATATCTGGAGGGTGAATAGGGTTGAGAATGGAAAGTAAATCCCTCTTCATGGATTCAGAATATTTGTTTTTTAACAGGGCACTCATTATACCTTACAGAATTTGTTGCTTGTTAATTTGGCTAAATGGGAATTGTGAAAACTAGCTATACATTTCAATTGTGTTGGAAGAGTTGGCTGTATGGGGGGTTTGTTCATATATTTGTCTTCTGTGAAGGATACTCAGAGTCTCTGGCAGTGGGCAGCTTTTAAATAAATAAGCAAGCAAGCAAGCTTTCTGTCAGCTGTTATCTATACACAAATGATTTATTTCCCTTTTTAAAAGTCAGTCATTTCTTACAAAACAGTAAGTAGCTTCTTATAAAATTGGTACAGATGATAAAATCTGAATTTCTTCAGAAATTAGAAAAATGTTTCTTTCATTATTTTCTCGTTTCTCTTTCCTAATTTTTTGTTTTTATAAATCAATAATTTGGCATATGTTATTTTCCTTGAACGCTGTTTTATAATACCGTATGTCTGCACTGAATTTATTATTATTATTATTTACTTCAAGGTACATGTACTTCTGGCAAGCTTGTTTATTGTTTGAATATTAATCAATGTCTTTTTAAACCTGTTTGTTTTGTTATACTAAAGGTTTTACAGGGAGTTTTTATTAAACTCAAGTAACTGCAAACCAACAACTGGTGAATAATTTGATTTATTGAGGGTATTCTCCCTCAGGAGAAGTCAGCATTTACAAGGAAGTACTTTTATCATGGTGGTTACACATCATATTCTTGTATATCTCATTACAAGCAAACAAGGATTGTTCAAGTGCAATGAGCTAGTTTAGAAAAAATAATTTGCTCAACCTAATTAATCAACACTTCTACAAACTGTTTCTCCATTCCCCTCTCTGGGAATCACACAAGAAAAGTTTGTTTTTCTTGTCATGTACTTTATCTTATTTTATTTGTTTATTTATACCATTTATATAGCCACCAATGTTATATTGAACTCTGGTGGCTTAATGCATCTTGTTGATCATTCCTCTCATTTTTTAAATTAAATTTATATGCTGCCCATATAACTATGTAGCTTCCTGGTGCTGTGTTTATAGCTCTTACTGGCTTAACAATAACATCTTTTTCTCTCTCTGGAAAGTTCTCTAAATGACCTCTAACCTCTCATATACATTCTTTAAGATGGTTTATCTATGTTTGCAAATGCTTGCCAAGTCGAGGTTCATATAGCTGCTCCTCTAAATTACAAAGCTGCTCATGAAAATATGTGCTGCAATTGTACTTCAAGGCAGGTTTCCTCCCATTCCCAAGTTTCAATTTTAGAGGGTGACATACATGGTTGATCTCATGGACAGGGGAGAGGAGCAATCGGCAAAACATGCATTGTGAGATCTTAACACAACCTCTGTCTCTCTAACATTTGCCTCACAAAGCCGATGACAAGCAGGTGACGAGTAAGACTTACATCATGAATATTGTAATTCCTGTTTGTCATTTGAATGTAACCTTGGCTTGTTTTGGCCACAGGTTCTCCTCTTTATACAGAGGGAAAAATAAATAGCTGCTCTTCAAATGACAGTTTC
>JANHZU010002081.1:124979-136106 GCA_032468055.1 Acrochordus granulatus | reverse complement strand
ATTAGAAAAGACTGTGATGCTGGGAAGGATTGAAGGGAAGAGGAGAAGGGGACAGGAGAGGATGAGATGGATAGATATCATAGTCAGTGTGATGGGCGTGAGCTTGGGAAGACTCTGGGAGGCAGTGCAGGACAGGGGGGCCTGGTGTGGTGCAGTCCATGGGGTCGCGAAGAGTCGGACACGACTGCGGGACTGAACAACAAAATGTGTTTATTTCCCTCATTCCACTAGTGGGATGGGAGAACAGTTCCTATCCACTTGTTAATTTAATTGTTGTGACAACCTTCTATCAAATTAATGCTGTCCAAATGTATTTAAGTACATCCCTCATAATTCCCAACAACAGCAGTTTGGGGAATGCCTCAGTAATCAATCTTATGTGAGAAGGACACTCACTAGCGTATAAATGTGCCCAATATATTGGGAGTAATATAAAACCATTTTTTTAAAAGTGTTAGAATAAGCTCCATGTAATATTTGGAGAAAAAGCAATGTATTCTATGACTTCTATAAGCAGGCTTGATAGGAAAGCTCCTCAGGAGCCACATTTCTCAGTCACAGTAATCCTCTTTTGCTTGCTGAAATAGCAAAAAATGCTGCTCTAAGGCAATAAGAATTCTTATTATTCTTTAATAGCAATAAGTTCAACATAATTTTACAATAAAACCCGATGATACTGTGAGATGGGCTGTTGAAACAGTAATAATAAATGGCTTGCCTTCCATAAGATCAGTCATGAAAACCAAAAACACATCTACCATTCACAATAGCAGTACATAGTGCCATTAATTCCACACCTATTTTTTTTCTTTTGAATGCCTGCTTCAGTCTAAGAAATGAGATAGAAGTTATGGGCAGAGAGATCCTATGACAGGGTTTCCCAAAGCGGTCAATATCAGTCTCCAAGGATCAGTGGGACAATCCAAGGGGTTGATTATTATTGTTGTTGTTGTTTTTATGTGTTCGTCACTCAGTCAGTCAGACTGGATTTGGTCTTTTTGTCCATCTATCGAATCCTTCCAAGAACCTGGGATAGGCAGATGCTGTTCTTTGATGTTGTTAAAGATATTGTCACAGAATGTAAGCTGTTCCAAGTAATGCTGCCATTTGCAATTGACTGATGGTGAATTTGTCAATATCGATGATGTTCAAATGGTGCTCCAGGTGTTTGGGGATTGCACCCAAGGTCTCTATTACAATTGATATCATCTTTGCTTTCTTTTGCCACAGTTGTTCTACTTTTATTTGCAGGTCTTTGTATTTTCTGTTTTTCTCCAGTTCTTTCTCTTCTATTCTGCTGTGTCCAAGTACTGCCATGTCCACTATCCAGACTTTTTTCTCTTTCTTATCGACAGTTGTTAAGTCTGGAGTGTTATGTGGCAGGTGCCTGTCTGTTTGAATTCTGAAGACCCAGAGCAATTTAGCTTCTTCATTTTTTATTATTGTCTCTATTTTATGATTCCACCAGTTCTTGCTTGCAGGCAAATAGTATTTCTTCCAAATCTTGTTGCTACATTATCATGGCGTTGTTCGTAGTCAGTCTGTGCAACCTTCTTGCAGCAGCTAACTAGGTGGCCCACTGTTTCTTCAGCTTCTTTGCAAAGGTGGAATTTGCTGTCTGTTACTGTCTTCTCAGTTTTAGTCTTGTATGCATTTGTTCTTAATGCTTGGTTTTGTGCAACCAGAATTAGGCCTTCTTTTTTTTTAACATATGACTTTGCCATATGTCTCTTTTCTATTCTTCAGTTGTTATTTCTTGTATGCCAATTTAATCTCTCTAGTACTCAGTAAACCTTCCTGGTATACTAGCTTTAGTGCATCTTCTTCACTGTCCTTCAGGTATTCTTCCAGTGCCCTTTTTTCCTCTTCAACTGTCTGCTGTACTTGCAACATTTCATGCCCACCTATTTTCCTTGGGAGATAGAGACTGTCAACACCACTGTGTGGATGAAGGGCATGATTAATTGTCATTATTGTTCTGGTCTTCCTATTCAGGGCCTTTAGTTCTGCTTGAGTCCAGTCTACTCTTCCAGCTGTGAATCTAATGACTGGAATTGCCCAGGTGTTAATTGCCTTGATAGTATTTCCTCCACTGAATTTGGACTTTATGATCTTCTTCACTCTCATGATGTATGCACTTCTGACTTTCTTCTTGACTCTAGTGTGCTTGATGTTGTCAGCTTGAAGGATGCCCAGATATTTTTAGTGATTGTCTTCATCCAGACTCTTGACGGTATTTCCATAGGGCATCTTGATTACTCCAGTTTTCACCATTTTCCCCCTTTTGATGGTGAGGATGGCCCATTTGTCCAGTCCAAACTCCATTGCAATATCTTGGCTGTATATATGGACAGCAATTTCATTTCAGATGGTGTTTTTATATAGAACTTCAGATCATCCATGTAAAGGAGATGGGATAGCCTGGCAGATGTTTTTGATGTTTGATAGCCATGGCCTGACTTGTTCAGTATGGTTGACAGAGGAATCAATGAGATGACAAACAACAGTGGTGATAGTGAGTCTCCTTGAAAGATTCCTCCCTTGATATTAACCTCTCCCACTCTATCATTGTTAACTAGTAACCATGGCTTCCATTGTGCCATTGATCTTTGCACAAAGCTTCTGATGTTTCTACCGATCACTGTTACATAAAGAAGTGTTTGTATGCAGTTATTTTTAAGTCATCAATTTCAGTGCCTTTAACAAATTGGGACCAATTTGAATTAATCTGAACTAGAAAACTAAGTAAGGTTGTTGTGATAAAGTTGCAAATACATTGTCTTGCAGGCAAATTGTCCCAGAATGCAATGTCACACATTCATGAAAACATATGAGATAGTAACATGGGAGCTTTGATTACCTACAATCAAGGAAGACACATTCTTTATAATCTTTTCTTCCTTAATGAAAGATACTTTTTCAAACCATATTGGGTACTAATTCATCATGATCTCTGTGTATGTGTATGTGGGTTCATGAGCACATGCACGCGCACGCACATGCATGTGTATGCATGTTCGTATTTCCCAAAATATATGATCAGCTTGGATTGGCTTATATGTTTCAGTGTTGATGATTCTTTGGCAGAATACAATTATGAAGCATTCAAATGTTCTCTTTTGTAGGTCAATTTGTTTCATGTCTTCCAAACTGCTAACTCCATTTATTATGTTTTGAATAGGTCAGATTTTCAGCATTGTCAGTAGATGCATCAGAGTAGGGTTATAACAATGTGCTTTATCTATTCAAAGGAATCTGTATGGAAGGTTTCCTTTATAACCAATGCAAATGAGAAGGACATATACCATATTTTTGGATATTAAAGCAACTTAGTATTTTTCCCATATTTCATAGCTAAGCATTTTAAACTGTTCATTTCCATTTAATGTAAACTTTATTTTTTACTCATTTGCTACCTGTGAGTCCCTTGATGCATTCCCTTCTCATTAGCAACACATAATGCAATTAGGCTTTGACCAACTTGGGAAAGAAATTAGTTGGTGAATATTCAGTATGTGACATCTACTCTTCCTTGTGTTATAGATAAAATTAAATACCTTTCAATGTACTTGTTGAACTCTTATTTTCACATTAAGGACCATTACTAGATGCTTTATTTATTTAATCAGCAATAACCTATTACTCAATAGCTTCCAAAAATATTAGCCAACTGATTATAGCCATTTTCTTAAAATGCTCCCTATTTGTGAATTTCTGGCTGACACAATAATGGCTTTCTTTAGCATTAGACTGGATTTTTGGTACAATCAAGTCTCATTATGTTCTATGCTTTACTTTTAATTAGATACTACAATTTCAGCCATAATCTCATAGTGGATTCAATATTAAGTTACTGAAGCTTCAACATATTTAATAACATTGGCTATCCTTTTAATGAGCTGTAAAAGAAATAGATGGAAAGATGGAATGAAAGCCGTATGATATGTATTAAAAAAGTTTAAAAGATAAATGTGCAATTTATATTTGCTCATAATTTAAAAGCAACAATATTTAAATTTTATATATATTAGAAAAAACAATTGTCATGAACTCAATATAATAATAAATAAATTTAATAAATAATAACATAGGGACAATTTAAAATGAACCTTAGCCAGTTCTAAAATGTGAATTGGGAAATTGGGCAGTAACTATCAAATAAGTGAACATTATTATTCCTTTACATTAGACTAAAGAGATATTACTTCTTTTCCATTGATTTTGTAATAGGGAGCTGAATGTCAGCTCTACGCAGATACTAGATATTTTTAAAAAGACATTCCCACATTTTTTTCTCAGATTTTAAATACAAATTCTTCATAATCTTTGTATATCTAGTGTGCAGATGTGTGTGTAGGCACAAAGATTCCTTTTCTCAAAAAGGTATGTGCGATATACAAATTCTAAAAACTAGCAATACAAGTTGGCCTTTGGGTTAACTAGACCAAATATGTATGTATTTTATAGTTAGCTGAAATATTTATCCTTTGCCAGATACACATTATGTCTGGCTGTTTTACGCAAGTGTTCAGTGGCATGTCCCACTTTGATTCCAGCTTTGGCTACTATCTGGGGAACTCTAGGTTTCAAATGTTATTCTATAGATAGCTTTTGTGGCAACCTGAGGCAAGTTTCTCCCATGAAATGAATTCTATGTCTTTGGCGTGGAAAACCTATGAATGTCAATGTGCCCAAGTGACACCTGCTTTAACACCAAAAGGCTATTCACCTACCTGAATTCTCCTTTAGATACTTTTGAAAAGAAACAAAACATAAAGCCAGCATGTCTATGTATGTTCTCATTAATCCAGGTCATGTCTTGAAGCAAAATTCCAAAAAAACTTTTGCACACCAAATTTTAAAAAGGCAACTGGACTTTTATTTTTAGATGCAACAGAGAATCAATCAACACAATTTTTCTCAGAGACATCGGCTGTAAATCTACATCTTAGAGAGGGAGAACACTCCATCCAAGACTGCAAATTTCAAATTCTTGATAGAGAAAACAACTGGCTTTCAAGAGGGATAAAACATATACATGACTTTATATATAAGACTTTAAATCCTTCAGTTAACAAGGAGGGAGGGACAGGATTTCAATTGCCCTGTTTACAAGCCCACTTTGTCATGTATACAAAATGGACTTTTGGCTAGAGCAGAGGTGATTAAACTGAACATTGAGACCTTTCCCTCTAATGCCAATGTTCTGGGTTTTTTTTCAGCTTCTTACATGAGAACCAGGATAATGGGTTTCACAGTTTTCTGCCCCTCCTTTTTGAGAGAAGTGTTTATACATTCCATATTTTATATTATATATATTTTTTTATATGAGACCAAAGAAGAGTCATTAATTGGAGTTGAAACATTTCTCTGTAACATCTAAAAATAAAAGTCCAGTTGCCTTTTTAAAATCTGGTGTGCAGTTTTGCACAATTTTGCTACATAAAGCCAGCATGCTGCACAGCCAAGCACCTGTCTGATGCATCTTTATTCCTATGGGGCACACACTAAGATCATAAATGCCTTCTTAGAAAACACTATTAAAAGGTGCTTTATTTGGAAAAGCTCAGAAAAAAGAGAAAGGTTTCAATGAAGGTGGGAGGAACTTAAAAAAGGAGAGATTGGTAGCCACAAGTAGACGAATGTTTTGTGATTGGTCATATTAATCAAGGTGGTTGATTGTGGAAGTGCTCATGACAAATTCCAAATGTGCTCATTAAAGCAAGAAAGTTAGAGGTCCTTGGTGTGGAAAACCTATGAATGTCAATGTGCCCAAGTGACACCTGCTTTAACACCAAAAAGCTATTGACCTACCTGAATTCTCATGAAAGGGCATGTAGATACAGCATACTGTATGTATGTACATATATATGTGTGTGTGAAAGACATGTTATACATAATACATAACTTACATAATACATGCATGCCATTACAAACACAACAATCATCAATCCATAACAAAGCCACAGACAAATCAGTTTCTTTCCTATGACATTTTGGCATTTATGTAATCAAAAAACCTGCATCAAGAATTAAGATTATATGCTGTTTACCTGTTGTAAACATTTTATATGTAATTTCCAAGATAATAATAATAAATAATAAACAGACATTGTAGGCAATATGTGAGTTACCATAAAATTTGGAGAAATGCATAATCCTAGGCCTCACTCAGCTCTAATTTAAACATTATTCTGGAAAGTGTAACTTAGGTTAGTTCACCACAAAATGCTAGTCCAGATGATTTCTTCTCCATTCCTCACTGCCAATCCTATTCTGCTTATAGAAGCAGAAGCTAAAAGAAGAAGAAGAAAATCCTTTCCTCAGTTTCTCAGTCTTTTGCACAGTGAGTTTCTCTTTTCTGATGTATGTGAAATGTCTCGCAAAAATGAAGCACTATCTCCATTTGCCCTGCTGTGTACCTAGTATATAGGTGACTGGTTAGAAGGCTGAAAATATTGCCTCTTTCCCAAAAACAAATTAATTGGATCAGAGAGACAATATATTGTAATCTGTAGGGCTTGCAGACAAGTGCTGGATGGAATGAATTTGAACATCAAAACAACAACTTGCAAAGTATGATTGAAAACAGATACTAACAGCAAAAGTTCCTCAGCATGACTCCTCTTGATAAAGTCCATTTTCCCTGTATGCAGAGAGCTCAGATACTTCCCCCTTTTAATCTTTAATTCTGAACACAAGGGGGATTTTGAGCAGTGCCTTTAATGATAAAAAATGAAAACATTTCATGTTTTCACTCTCCTCAAACATGAAAGTGTAACCATATTTCTTTTCTTTGTTACAGAAAAGAAAAATGAGATTCCTTGGTACTCTCTGTTTGAAAAAAAATTATGCAGAACCATCGGTAGAGAATAATCCCAAAGGCAATATTTTATTTATTCATTTTACCCTGCCTTGATTATTTTTTATAAATAACTTAAGGCAGTAAACATACATAATACTCTTTCTTCCTCCTAATTTCCCCACAACGACAACCCTGTGAGGTGGGCTGGGCTGAGAGAGGATGACTGGCCCAAGATCACCAAGATGAATTTCATGCCCTAAAGTGGGACTAGAACTTGCAGTCTCTTGGCTGCTGGTCTGGTGCCTTAACCACTAGACCAGACTGACTCTCAGTATGAAAGGGGTGGTGTTGCTTATGGGTTTAGACATATTTGTGGCTGCACAATCAATCATGTTTTATTAAAAAAAAAACCTGTGAAAAATCTGTTTGCTTAATCAGACCTGAAGAGGAGCAGGCAAGACAAACTTGTATACTTATGGACAACTGTAACTATCATGACATTGTCAAGTTTCTCAAAACGGATTATCTGTAGTAAGCCCGTGAATGTCAATGCAGCCTTGTCCTGCAACAATGATCCTAATTAAAGCTGCTTCCAGTGTAAAAAAATTGGATATGAACACTTTTTCATTTTTGTCTGTAAAAAAAGGACAGAAGTGAGATGTGGAATGCATATATCAAGGAAATGTTTAATTAACAAATACAACATCAGGAGCCATGATCTCAGTTGTCATTCAGCATGACATGATCTATTTATATTTTATCTATATACAATATGCCTCCATGAACCTACCCAATTGCTTAGGTTAGATTTAGATTCGGTGTAATTTCTGTCCATTCCCAGAAGCATGTCTATTTGATGCTTGGAAAAAGGCTTTTTTGGGTGTGACTCTTAAGCTATGGAATGCATTTCCCCAATTGGAAATGAGTTTGGCCCCTATTTTCCCACTGTTTAAGAAAACGGTGAAGCACTGTCTTTCACCAAAATTTTATTTAACTGAATTTTGGGGTTAATGATAGTGATTATTAGATTTCATTTGGCTTGAATTGTTTTATTATTATATTTTATCATGGTTATTTTTAATTGGTGTTTTAGGCTCAGTTGAATGTTGGATAGAAAGAAAAGTGGGATAGCTGAGGATATGATGATGATAATTATTATGATATTAATGCCATGTTTTTAAAGTGCAAATAGTATCTCCAAGTTTGGAGCATGTGTGATGATGATCAGGATCAACTTGACAAACTGTTAAGGAAAAATCTTTTTTTTTTTTTTTCCGGACTCACAGAACAGCTCAGAGGGATTTTTATTCAGATTACAATTTGGGGAGGGAAATGTGGGACATTTTCACTTTCTTTGTAATCCTGATTATTTATCAGTTACCTGCTCACTTCAGGAGTCTTTATCTGGATTTTAAAAACTGTTCATGCATATAAATTGGCGAGAGCTACTTCAGTGGGTGGTTTACTCCTTTTGGAGTAATTCAAGTAATCCTGAATGCATATCACATAGAATAAATGTCCTTAATATGTGAAAGACAGACTAGTTTGCTGAAAGTGAAAGCATGATATAGCAGGCAGTATGACAGCCTATTAAGTCCCCACCAAATATGAATGTAAATATTTCATACCTTCCTGTCCTGGACCAAATAAAGACATTTTCTCAGTTTAGGCTTACTTACAAATGCTAATAGATTTATTTTCATGGCAGTAAAAAGTGCTGTCAACTTAAAATGATCCATGCAATATTATCTTCGCAATTTGAATATGCAATATTGCCTTTCTTCAGCCAGAA
This sequence comes from Acrochordus granulatus, assembly GCA_032468055.1. Classification (NCBI taxonomy): domain Eukaryota; kingdom Metazoa; phylum Chordata; class Lepidosauria; order Squamata; family Acrochordidae; genus Acrochordus; species Acrochordus granulatus. Next base: position 127,509 of record JANHZU010002081.1, on the reverse strand, counting down.
CAAAATCTGTTCGGTCATTCTCTTCCAAGTTTTTAAAATGTCAATAATTCATACAGCAACACAGAATGAGTAAGCAGATGAGGATGTCTCTAGTTTCATTACTGGCTAAGAACTGCATGTCACAAATTCTCCATAGAAACCACTATGAAATCCTTTCATACTCTAAGTGGAAAGAGAAGTGTCCTATTTTTTTTTTTTGCCGAAAGGGTGCTCCCTGCATTTTAAAAAATAGATTACACACACTGCATTTGGTAATTGTAGAAAATCATAAAAACTTGCTGTTATTAATTTGGCTTCCATTCAGTAATAATCATGATGCACTAATCTGATTCTGCTGTTTATATCACTAGCACTAATAGTGCAGTTTCTAGTGTAGTCATATCTCAAAAACTATAGAGGTTTTGTCTGGGAATATGGGATTTTTCTATGTTCTAAAACATTTTCCAGAGAATTCACATCATAATTAGGTAATTTGGTCACACTATGCAGTGTGGAAAATGAAGTATTATAAATATAGTTCTTCTTCTCTACATTTGTTTGAAAATGAGCAACTTGGATGCAGATATGAAAATTGTTCTGAAAAATATGAATTGATTTTGAGATCAACCTATACTTTTCCCAAGGCAAGCTGGTAGGATTAAAGGCAATTTTAAGTCCAGCATTTTGGCAGAAATGATGTTATGATCATGATCTTTTCTGATAGGTAGTCCTTGATTACAACCACAATTGAGATAGTGTTCAATTGTTGACTGAAGCAGTCATTAAATGAAATGTTATGTGACTGCTTTGCTCAATGACCACAATCCTAGCATTCCCAATTATTAAAGTGGATGGAGTGAAACAGCTATCTGCCAAAAGGACCCAGCTGCATATAGGTCCAAACTTCACTGGCAGGCAGTCCTTTTGTTCTCAAAGAGGCTGGCTGAAAAAGGTATAACTCAAAACCCAAACAGATGTTTAACATAGAGTGACTGCAGCTTGGGGAATTTGAGCCAGCCTCCAGAAATAAGACAATTCCCTTTGGTTTCTGGGGATTGTCTGCAAACATCCATGCTAAAATCCTTCTTGGATTTCAGGGTCAACATTTTTCAGCCAGCCCCAGAAATTAAAGGAAATCCACTTGGTAGGCAACAGTGGCTTCGGAGAAACTCCCAACTCTACAGGCTTTCCCATTGTCTTTCTGGGGAAGCTGGTAGGAAAGATTGCAAGTGATGATGGTTGTAAATTAAATGGGTTTCCAAGCCATGTGGTCACAGAAATGCTATAGGGGCCATAATGATGGGCACTGGTTCTAAGTTCCTTTGTTCAGTGCCATGATAATTTCAAACTGTCACTAAATGTATGGATGTTTAGCAAGGACTACCTGTTTTCCTCTCTTCCAAACTAGTCCTAATCTAATATTTCAGTATAGGATTACAATGGATCTACCTGACTTTAACTTGTAGAGTGAAGGTTGAGTGAATGGATGGATTGATCTAGAGATAGACAGACAGACAGACACACATACACACAGAGCATGTTTTTAATACTGTATTGGTTATATCAATTAATAAAATGATCCAAAAACATCACCAAATACTTCTATGCTCAAAAAGTATATTATAGTACTTATCGTATTATAGTATTAATATAAAATCTATTTATATTAAGATATTATCATATTGTTTCTGGCTTATGTCTATCATATTTTTTCTTCTGTACAATGTGATTTCTCCCTGATATCTTAGAAAAGTCTGTATTTCAATATCTCTATTTCAAGAAGAGGAATAATTTCATATATATATATTTCAGTGGATAGTTGTAGGGTAATTTATCTGAAGGATCTTTGCTATATGATAGAGAGCAATGTTCACAATAGCTACTGTTAGAGGTGTTCTGAATTTTCACACATTGTTGAAAAATTGGACTTCTATTTAGAAAATTTTGAAAGATGGTTTTTTGCATGTGGCCTTATTCAATGAAAGACAATAAAATATTTGTAGATTTTTTTTTAAAATCATAAAGTTTCCTCACTGTCTACAGAGTTCAAATGTCAGATACTTACAAGAGCCTTCTTCCAGTGCTGCAAACTTCCTCTTCTCATTATTGCTGAATATTTTAAATGTTATGGTTGAAATCACAAAGTGGGAGACTACATTTCTGACCTAAAATATTGCTTCTTGTTTATTGGGCCTTTCTAGCAGCAAGCTTTATGATCTTCATGAATATTACCTGCAAAAGGTATTGGAAGAAAATGGTAATACTTTTCCATTTGCTTATAACTTTGTTTATCTGTGGAGCAGACCTGAAAGAATTCTTGGCAATTAAAGGAGCATATAATTGTAAAGTAATGACATATTGCCAGTGGAGTGAGAGACTGGATCCAGGGCACCACAGATAGCTATATTACTCCAAGGAGCACATATTTACAACATAATCTTCTGGATTCAATGAAACTTGCTGCAGATGTGAGAAACAGATATATGAATCTATCAAAGTAAGTCACATCCATCTAGTGCACAATACAATTACATGTACATTTTGGGCATAC
>JANHZU010002081.1:110413-120539 GCA_032468055.1 Acrochordus granulatus | reverse complement strand
TCCTCACCTCCACTGTATATTCATAAGGGATATCACTGAGGTCATACCTGAATGACATAGTGGTTTTCCCTTTCTTTCATGTCAGCCTAAATTTTCTTTCTACTTTCTTTCATGTCAGCCTAAATTTTGCAATAAGAAACTCATGATCTGAGCCACAGTCAGTTCCAGATCTTGTTTTTACTGACTGTATAGACCATCTCCATCTTTAGGTGCAAAGAATATAATCAATCTGATTTTGGTATTGGTCATCTGATATTGTCCATGTGTAGAGTTATCTCTTGGGTTGTTGGAAAAGAATGTTTGTTATGACCAGCTTGTTCTTTTGACAAATTTTTGTTAGCCTTTGCCCTGCTTCATTTGGTATTCCAAGGCCAAACTTGTAGGAGACACTCTTTGTCTGGCTCTTCTGATAAGATCTGTCCAAATAGTTGAACCTCCAGCTCTCATATTCTTCAGAGCACACAAGCCCCACAACCATGCCAAAGTGATGCAGATACTTTCAATTAATTTATTGTTTAGGATGTTTGTAAAGAAGAAAAAAGTATTTGATTTCATTTAAAATATTTGTGTAATTTAATATTTATATAAGGTTTATTGATAATACATACTTTTGTGTATATATTTTATTTCTAATATCCTTTTTCAAGATTTCTAAATCTTAACTAGCCCTAGTTAAGATTTCCAAGTGAAGTGCTTCACTACAGATTGTCAGTGTCAAATGAAAACGAATTCTGGAATTTGCAGTAAACTCTCCAGAGGGCCATATATGGCCCATAGATTACCAAATCTGATATATTTCAACAAATAAAGAATCTTTTCCAATTTATTTCAATTTCATTTAAATGTGTTTTGTATAACCCACAGCCATGATGCATTGGAAATCAATTCTGTATTTTTCATGTTGCATTTGTCACTGCTACACACCCCTTTATTTATCTAGTTATGCAAAAAACAAACTTTGTAAAGTTTAAAGATAAAACATGTTAAAGAAATGCCTGGTTTTATTGCAGCTTCTGCTCAAAGAAGCAGCAAATTATATTGCACTCCTATGACAGCCATTAAAATGTATGTTATGACTCATCAATCATAGAAGGTCTTAATAGATAAAAATACTATTTTTATAAAATATAACTTTCAAAAGTTGAAATTGAAGGGAGAAACAACTAAGTTTTTCCTTCTAATAAAGTACTGTGCAAAAGTCTTAGGCCACCATTAGATTTGTTGTTTTAGCAATGGTATAACGACCATATATTATATATAATGACCATAATAATGGACAATATTTAAATACAGGAAATTTGTATTCAGTATTCAAAATCAGGAAAAAGCAGAAAAAACAGCTTTTATAGGTTAAAGTGGCAAATAGTACTGACTATTTAATATTGAATTTTGCCTGAAGAAGCCATTTTGTTCTGAAAATTGTGTTTGTTTAAATATTTCTTGTATTTTCTGTTTGAATCTTAATACAGCAACCTAAAAATATTATTGGATGGTCATTAAATCTTTGCTAAAACAGCTTAGGTGGTGCCAAAGACTTTTGCGCAGTACTGTATATCCTTTTCTGTCTTGCCTATAGCTTTCTTTTAAGTTCATCGTATTTTTCATCTTTTCATTCTACCCTACCCATCCCATCCAAATATTGTTTTTAAGGACAAGTTCTTTTTTAATGATATATATAGAAGGAAAATATTTTTTTGTAGTGCCAATCACAGGTAAAAGACTGCTTATTTTAAACTAGATGGTTAATGTGCAATTTATTTTAATTTAAAATGAGTTTTAGCTTCTATATCACAGTACAAGCCAAATGTCTTAGCATTTTATTTGCCAGAAATAAATCTGTTGAATTTGAGAGGAAAAGTTCTGAATTTAGTAGATTACAATGATTGAGACTTTCGGGAAATAACCAGTACAGTCTTGATCTGTTATTTTTAAAAGTGTTCTTTAGGCATGAAGAACTTAAAAGGCTGAATCAAGTTTAAGAATATGTTCATAGAATATAAATGTTACAATTCCTTGTTAAAGAAATATGAAATGTAAATGTAGGGACCCATCCCAGAGATCGAAATCAAATGGCACTGACTACTACTGAAGTTTTTTGATTACAAGGAGGCAGCTGGGTTTAGATAGAGAGGTTAGGATTTGTTCTGCAACCATATTTCTCTCTATACTCTTTGTCTATGGAATTACTAACCTACCTCACAGGGTTCTTGTTGGGAAAATTCCATTAGAGTAACATAGAGATGACCTTGGAGAAGGGATGTTGTTATAAAACATGAACTCAACGCAGGAAAACAAGTAAGTATCAAAGAAAAGTTGCTCACCAGGATGGCAGAAGAATTTTTTGTCTCCCTGAGCTTTCAGATTCAAACTAGAATCCATCTTCAGAGGGAACTAAAAAGCCACTTCACATACACTAAAAGAATCAATTATCATGATTGCTGAATCAACAGGAAAACCAACGTCTTTGAAATGGTTCCAGTTGGGGTTAAACTCCCATCCCCGAACCATACAAGGCTTGCAAGTCATCTTGGGTATTACAGTCTTAAACATACAGACCCGGTAAGCAAAAATGGAAAGGAGGAAAGGGGGAAGGGAGAAGGGAAGGAAAATGAACAAGTTTTTTTTGCTTTTTTTTTTTTTGACAATGTAGGCTCACTAGTAAGTATGGAAAAAAAAAAACTAAAAATAGCCTTGCCTTAGTTCTCTGGTATAGGAGTATGAGAAAGGAAAACATGTTCACAACTTAAAGATGCTGTTATTATAGCTTATGATCATTAAGTGTTTCTACTATTTCTTGTGGTATCTGATCTACCTTGAAGGATTGAAAGAGGGAACATTATATATACCACCTTGAGTTCCTGTTGCAAAATGCAGAATATCAACTATCAGTCAAACTTTTATTACAGCCTTTGGGCCAGAAAGCACAAGAGTAAAAATACAAAGATCTGTAATTATGAATAAAACCTTCAAAAATGCAATAAAATTACATAAAGGACAAGAGGAACATCAAATAAGTTATCTGAGGTCACTTCCTTCTGCCTTCTTTTTTCCAGAATGCATAGACAAAATGCATACTCTTACATTCTTCTCCTGTAACTTTAGGCTTTTCTATTCCTATAATGTATTTTCTTCAAATAAATATTCTTTCAGATTTATTGCTCAAGTCAGATTTCCATTTTCAGGATTGTTCAATGTTGCACATAGAGTGCTTCAAGTCCAACAGTTAAATGTTCAGGTGTCAGTTCATGAGCTGTAATCTTTTACATAAACATGGTTTATTTGTTTGTTGTTTTGCACATGGCCCAGAGTCATGTTAGTGAGAGAGTTGGCTACATACATTTGATAAATAGATGTATAAAAAGGATATTAAGCAAGATACAAACTCTTTCATGCATTTAGCTTGTGATCATACATCTGTTGTATTCTGCAATATGCACACCAAGAAACTCATGATCACTGTTGATTTGTCTGACAGATCATTTGGTAAAGGAGACTAAATTAGATACATGAATGCCAATATTAAATTGTACATTATTTTATTGGGAAGTATTATTTTAAAACAAACATCAAAAAACAAATCCAGATTGCCATTATTATTCCATATAAGAGAAGTTTTTTGAACAGCCTGTCCCCTTATGCAAAAGCACTTATGGATGTGTACTTTATATGGGGAATCAGTGGTTTCATGTGCATTGCTGAGCTAGATCTCTCAACATCTTTTTTCAATAGCCCCGTTGTTTGGTACTGCTGGGAAATAGTTCACCCATAACTACGGAAACACAAAGAGACTTAATACTATAAGTACAATCCACTACATCATGTTAGCTATGGCTTTATTGTTCTGTGACTGTGGGACTGAAGTAGAGATCTATATCTTGGGACAGACATTTAGTGTCTTTAAGCGGCATCTCTCTTTTTAGAGAGAGAATTATTCTGTAGGGGATTGTATTTTGTTCCCCATATGAAATTTTACAGATTTTGATAGAAAAATGCAAAATACAGACATAGTGTGTAGATAGTGTGAATTGTACTTTATGTTAAGAATTGGTGATCAACATATTAATATTGAAATAACTAACATAATAATATTGAAATTCAGATTTTCTCGGACCATCAATGTGCCCGTAGACTTGGCTATGGTGCATGCCTGATCTCTTACTTTTCTCAGTCTAATATGTTTCAAAATATTGTTTCAGTTCTAAACCATACTTAATGGGAGGCTGGCAAAGCAACCTTGTTAATTTGCCTTTCATTAATGAGCATTTTCTGGAGGTAATGGAAACCATGTTACGAATAAGGAGGCTGCCTCCCTCCGCTGTGACAGCGATTAAATAAGAGTCTGCTTGCAACATTTCAAATGTTCTCAAAAGCAAAAAGCTTTGAAATATAAACCAGTTTCCATGCTGAGGCTGTCTTCATATAAACTATGTTGTATGAAGTAGTCTGCATGTTTTACTGGTAAACGTTTTTGTAAGATTTTTCTGGTGTGTGTCAGTACAGTCAGTATTATTTTTTTCATAAATGATGAAGTATATGAATCAGTATATTGTATTTATTATGCTTTTCTGACAGCGCAGTTGTCAGAAAAACCTTCAGCCCTTTGTTCTGAGCACCATCCGTGCTCTTTCAGATGATTGATCAAACTCTAGACAAAGCAGTGAGGCAAATGGTGAAAAGTTTTCCCCTTGCTCAAGCAAACTAATAAAAGGTGAATTAAAGTACTCTTCTTATATAAAAATATGTATGTTATGCCTAGAGGGATGCCAGTGATGTGCTTATTGGCAATACATTATTTTTTTATACTGCAGACAATACAATTCAGTGATCCAAAATTAGGCTGCACGTTCTCCATTCTTTTTACTCTTCATGTTCAGTGGTTGGTTGGCATACAATTTTAGAATCCAGCTGAGCTGAGTGTAGCATTCAAAGGCTTTTCAATAGGGTGACCTTTTCTTTCCTACAATTAAAACACCTCTTCCGATCAAAAACTTTCTTGAGGTATTTGCCACCATAAGAGCTGAATTATAAAAACAATAAAATATCGAAAGATAAATAAAATTGCAATAATAGCACAGCAAGGAATGTGAAAGCTTACTTCAGTCTTCTGAACCATGCAGCTTCCCAGCAGTGTCAGCAATTGGGGCTTTAGTAGAGATCAGAAAATGGCTAAATCAGGAACAGTCCTATAGAGGTATTGTGCTAGTAGCTTCCAATGGTGAGGGTTTTGGTACTTGGCCTGAGTTATATATACTGCTTGATATTTTTAATTCCCCCTGTTTCTGAACAAGATCAATGTCTCATAATTAACTTCATTTAGGAGCACTGCCATGTCTGTCCTTAGGGATCTGATATAGGTTTTCACTGGGGTTATTAGGACACTCAATTTACTCTGCAATTTTAAATAAATGAATGAAATTCTCATTAACTGCATTGCTATGCCGATTGGCTGAAACCAATTATTTGAATTTACCACTGCTTTCCATTTTCCATTCAGTTCTTGGCTCAGATTTCACATTAAAAAGCATTACAGTGCACACACTGGATTTGGAAAGTCCGTGCATTTGTATATATTGGAAAATAGCGTCCATTCAGTGTACGATGTTCATTTGTCTGTTTTCAAATATTCACATGGAATTGGTTTGTGCTGGAATCCACTGTGGAATCCAATTTAGCTCTGGGAGATTATTTGGTCCATAAACGGGGGGGGAATGATAATGCACCTGGAAAGTTTTATTTATTTATTTATTAAATTTATATGCCGCCGAAATTCGAAGACTCTCGGCACCTAACAAGTTATTTATGGAAGTTCAAGTTTGGTTCTTTCTTTTTTACAAAATCATGAAAATAAATCTGTAGCTATGAGAAAAAAGTGTCCCATAGGAAAATGTAAAGGAAATTATTTTTATGGAAGTTATCAATCTGATTTTTTTACAAGAAAGTGTACAATAAATGGGGTAGCAGGATAGCTTTTTAAAAAAGAAAAAAAATTCCCTTTCTCTTTTCAATTATAGTTCTACTATGCTAAGACATTGCTGATATTATTTTAGAACAGCAGTGTGCATTTTGTATCAGTACATTTCACAGTGTCCATCTTTTAGGTGTCACTATGTTAAATCGAGTAAAAAAAGAAGTAAATTAAGAGAAATTTTCCACTTATTTTGGTGTGCTAAGTACCACTTCCATGTGATCTTGCCTATTAAATTTTATATACATCCTGATAACAGAGACTTAGCAATTATTGGATTGTGTTTTGGAAAACATTTACCTTTTCTCTGCAGCAGATGTAAGATTCCTGTTCTCTAAAGAACAACTTAAGATGTTTGATGCAGGTGTGGTTTGGAGATGACAAAAAACAATGACATTTTTACAGTCTTTTTAAGACTACATTTAAACCATTAAAACAGTTGGAGGATAATATACTGACAGAAACAGGAAAAAACCCAGAAGTACAAATAAAATGTGCAAAAAAAGTATAATTAAAATAGAAAAAAAACTCCAATCCAAGTACTATTGTCTTTGCTTCATGTTTCTTATTTTCCCATTAAATTCCAAATCTTTTCTCCAAAGTATCTTCAGCAAAGCCGTATTGATGTCTTGACATGCAAGTTCCAAGAAAAGGAAAAAAGAATGAAGTGCAACTGGCAGATTCCTTTCCACTTCTTTCAAATCCGCCCTTTCCCCCCATAAATGTTGTCGTTTCTCAGGTGCTTTCCTAACTGTATTTCCTGATGCATTATAGGCTTGTCAGATCCAGCCTGGTGGTCAAGCCCATATTGAGCTGTTCCATTTCATTTGGTGTTCAGGTACATTGAAGGGAATTACATATGGATCTGTGAAATTTGCTTCCTCGTACAATATCGTAGAGTACTGATATTTGAATTAAATTGTCCAACTTCCATATCATGATAGGGCTAGTTTTGTGCTAATTTTACTTCACTGACAAAGTTACAATTTGCATTAATGTATTTCAAAATAATTTTGAACTAATCATTAAATGGACAATCATAATCAAGGGGATATTAATTTAATGTATTCAATTTAGGTGCCACCCAACATCAAGTGACTAGGTGGTCGCAATAGAACAAGAAAGTAAAAATATAGCACAATACAGTTCAAAAACATAACAAGCAAAAAACTAACAAAAGATATAAAAATATATTTGATACTACTTATTATTGGGCACCAACATTTTCAGGTACAACTGAAGGTGATCTATTGATAGATAGATGTATTATTAGGAAATGAAAGAGAGAGCTACTAGGCAAAACTTTTCGAGACATTTAACCTACAAATCAATCACACTAATTTCCAATCAATAATTTGATGTGGCCAGTTATGGCTTTATCATCCTCTTGAAAGACTAAGTATGCCATTTCATGATTTCCTTCAATTCAAAGCAACCAAGTGGAATGGAATGAAAGGTCATAGCAGAGGAGAAGAAATGTCTTCAATTCTATCCATATATTTTTTCTCCCACAATTTAAAGGGTCTCCCTTTTCTCTCTGCCCTGTGTATGGAAAAAATGGTGGAGACAACCTTCTATAGAGAAAAATATTGGCAGCTCATCTTACATGATGACCTTCCATTTTTTTCTCAGTCTTTGGCAGTTGCTTCTCACCACATCTTCAATTCCAGGCTGGACAAACATTGATAAAAACATAGATTGAAATCAATGGCATTTACAGGATTGGCTTGTTATTGGTGTGTTTATGGTTTGTTCCTATTAAAGACATTGCAGGCTTTGACTGCTATATTACAGTTGGGAAAGTTTTACTAAGAAATATAATTGTTACCCAAATATGTGTATTGTCAGCCAATCCCAAGTTCCAACTCGCATTTGCTGAGGGAACTTTCTTCAGATGGCCAAGTATATTAATGGGATAAACAGTATTGGGCTATAAAAGGGATTCTTTTAAAATAATAAATAACAGAATGAGTACCCGTAACTTCATAATTTGTTAATAACTGTCCTGTTTGTTTGCTTACTTAAATAAGGGAGGGGAGGGTGGAAAATGGCTGGGCTGAGCAGCATCAATTCCTCAGAATTGAATTCACTTCTAGAATTGATACCTGTTTCTTGCTGACTTCAATACCCCCTTTTTCCTTGGTATTTGTTTGTCCCCATCCCATCCTTTGACTTGAACCCTAAGGTCCATTCCTATCTGAACCATGGGAAGTGAGAATGGGGGTGGGACAGGCCTAGATGATCTAATAGAAACCAGGATTTTATATCTCTAATTTCGAAATGCATTTGTAATATTCTTATATAGTAATATCCATTAGTAAGTCATATATTATCCATGACTAACTCATCCAATTAATTAGTGATATTAGTTGGTATTAATTATTTTTCAGAACTCTTATTACCAAAACAAATTAACTCCACTGAAGAAATTACCTAATTTTTTTCTCTTTTTTCCTATTTTAACAGTTAGAACAACAACAACTATCCCAGATCAGTCTTTGATGAAATAAAATAGTTCGTTTCATTCATATACCTGAAATTTGAAGAAAACTTGTCATCTTTTCCAATCATTCAGAGGTAGAATTGCTGCTTTATGCTGTCTCACATTAATAACATCTAGTTAACTTTCATTTGAATCTTCTCAACTGAATTACTTGATCTTTCTGTAAATTTCTTCTCCATAAAAATGTAACCTAAATGTTTTCTTTTCTCATTAGAAGTACTGAAAGTGTTTGCCAAAATGCCATCTATTTGGATAATACTTCAGAACAATTTCTGATCTAAATATGTATCTATTTCTGATCAAATATATAAAATATGTATATTTAATAGCAGGTTTGATAGAATGGTTGCAGGGTAAACTTTTATTTTCATTTTTAAAGCTTTGGAGAGGAGAGTAGCCTAAAGAGTTGCAAAATATAGGATTTAATAAAACAATGAACATTTTCTGAAGTTTCTTAATGCGATTTCTTGTTGAAACTACCAAGTGCATATCCTTATTATGCTTGTAAAAATACATGAAATATTTCCTACAATGAAACAAAAAAAAACAGATACAAAAAATATAATAAAAGAATATAATAGGTCATGTTCTGTCATTCACTCTAGCAAAGCAGGATGAAACTGATATTTTCATGTGTCTGTATTCAACAATCTATGAGTAATACATACTGGATGTGGAGTGAAAAAATAGATAAGAGACTTTTCCAGTGCATGGCTGGGTTCATAGGTCAGGCTAAGCCAAAAAATGTTCTGCTTGCTATGGGTTAATGTTTTATATGAACCAAGCTTTTGTGGCTTATAAAGTATATTGTATGGCTATTGTTATATGAGAACCCAGCCTGTTTGACTTTTCAGTAAGCTATGATTAAAATAAAAAATGATTTATCATCATGGGAATATCTGTTTCATCTCTAAACTTTTGAAAGGGAAGATTCACAGATACTGGGCCAATTATACGTCTGCTTGCACATATTTGTACAATATTTAGGATGACATGGCCTTGTTGGCTTGACATTCTGGCCATTACAGTTCCAGCATGCCTGGAAAGCACATGTTGAGAAAAGCTAGATTACTTTTTTTGTGAACAATGCTCAGATGGATTTTCAATTTTTATCTCTGTAACTGTTCCGTACAACTGATAGAATGCAGCAAGAGGTCCTTTTGTTCATAACCACAATCTGTGAATCCAAACAATTCACATGCACTGTAACTGATCTCTGGAGCCTTATGATCTCAAAATAATATATGAAGAAAACACTGTAAAAATAGGGAAATATCTCATTCCCTATCCATTTTTATATACTGTTGTGAAGGCAAACAGTGGCATGTAACCTGGTCCAAAAAGAAGGCAAGACTTCTGAATCTCAAATTTTATTTCATTCAGTTGCATTACCAAATGCAGAAGAATCAAAGCCTTTTCATTTCATTTTATAACTAACATTAAGGTGTAGAAGCCTTGTTAATCTATAATAAATATATTGATAATCTATAATCTATAATAAAATACATATAATGATATAATTCAAACATTTGGACTTATAAATAATGCATATATCACCAACTTGTTTAAAAGTCAAAAATATATTTTTGGGGGTATGACAAATGACCTGAAGTAGAATTTCATTCAACAAACTGTACAAAATTCATCTAGACAAAGGG
>JANHZU010002081.1:30366-44096 GCA_032468055.1 Acrochordus granulatus | reverse complement strand
TGGCTGGGGAATTCTGGGAACTGAAGTCCACCCATCTTAAACTACATGAGGTTGAGAAACAATGATCTAGTCTATAGGCGTATAAGCTATGTAGGTTCATGCTATAATAATTTGATTATTTTAAATGCCACAGCACTTGCTTTTTATTACAACATAAAAATGAGGGTGAAACTATATAATTTCTGTTAGTGAAGGCAAGATTGTATATTATATGCAAACATAATGTTCCCTTCTTAGAGTAACAGCATTACTATCTATAATGAACAATTGTTACGGTATAGGAGCAGCATGACTGCCTTTTTTCTGTGGGTACCAGTACACTATGTACAATACAAACATACTGTGATTTGTGCTTAAGATGGGTTGGAATTCCTAAAGAAGGATATTAAAAGCACATTTGAAAACAGTTTTAAAGAAGAGAAGAAATTGAGCACAACAAAAGAAGTTACTATGACTACAGAAAAGCTTTGTGAACACCCAAAAGGACACATGGAGGACCAGGTCACAAAGACAGATACAGATAGTTGTTCTGGAACTGAAAAGCTGGCATTATGAGTTCTACTGAGGGAGCTGCAGCAAAATTGCAAAATAAAATTAAATAAAAATTGCAAATTATCTTAAAAAGGTAACTGGATCTTTATTTTTAGATGTTACAGAGGAATGTTTCAACTCCCATCCAGGAGTCTTCCTCAGCCTCATGTGAAAAAGAAAAAAATGGTAAGGAATATGTATACATTTCTCAAAAAGAGATACTTCTTCATCTTGAAGGAGTATCTCTTCTCCCACACTGATAAGAGTAAAAAGTGGACAAACGAGCACACGTACCATAGTACTCCTGATATCGTACACTTTGATCAACACTGCAGCCTGCCTTGTTAGAAGATTTACAGATACTGCTTAACTAGATTAGACTATTTATTAAAGACACAATAAATAACATTCATATTTTACAACATTTAAATGCATGGCTTCTTTTTCTGATGTTTTGAATTAATGGATCTTTAACATGATGTTTGATAGCTTTGAAGTCAAATAGTTGATACATTTTTATCTAATTGTCACCTTTAATGGGAAATCACTGGTTTCTGTGTTAACCTTCCCATCTGGCAAAGAGTAGCTGTGGAGAAATGCTTTTCAAATACCTGAAAGGATATCTCATTAGCTTTAATTTGGATTCCAGCTCTGAACATATGGCTGCACTTGATGGGGTAATGGTCCTTTTTAACTCTTGAATTCTATTTCAAAAGTTAGATGGGCTAACAAATTTAGCCTTTGAATATTTGTGTTGTAGGCTTTCAAGTAAATTGGTTGTGTTGTACAGATATATGCATTAGACAATTTTCTGGTGGTCAAAGATAACTCTTGTAAGGGGTCCAAAGTAAATAGGGCATATTATTCATTTCTGGGGCAGGCTAGTTTTTTGGGGGGCAGGAAGGAGAAGTTAGGGTTACTTATTGTTATTTAAACTCTGATATGCCGATTTAGAGGTTTGGTTTTTCTGACTACAAATAGGAGTCACATGGCCACTAGTTCTTTTCTCTTGGTATATATAGATTCTATACTACATTTATTATTTTATCAGGGATAGTGATTGATAGTTGAACTAGAACAATTGTAAAACAGGGAATTGTGGAGAAGGGAGGGTAGAGCTGTCCCAGTTATTATTTCTTTTCCTGTACTATTTATTTTGTTTTACATTTTTAACATTAACAGCAATATCCTATACATGTCTATGTAGAAGTAATTTCCATGGAAATCAGCTGAATCAAAGGCCATATTAACTGTAATCAGGACAAAACACCTGGCCATCATTCAGTTCCTGGATGAAGGAAATGAAATTCAGAAAAGAATGTCTTAATTTCTAACTGATTTACCCATGGTGAAGACTGAAGGGTTAAAAAAGCTAAAATGGATCTCTAAAAATATCCCATCACTTTTCTGAGTAGCAAAACAACAACAACACAAAAAACAAGGTTAGAAATTATTTGGAAATGAGTTGAAAATAAAGATTTCAGTAACATAATGGATTAGTACTAATTTATATCACGGCTGGTTTTGAAATAGAATATGATTCAGGAGTTAGGTTGCTGTATTACAAACATCAGATCAGAAAAGGTAAACTAGAAGTAATTACTGGATTAGAGTATCTTCTCCCTCTGAAAAAATAATACAACTTTAAAAAGTCATGGAGTCTGATACAGACATATAAAAATGCAAATATTGTATTGCATTACTGATAGTATTTTTTCCTACCTTCCTTAAAAGTCTTTCCTTTAGAACAATTGAATTTTTTTCTCCCAGAAGCAGTCAATTCATTCAGGAAACAGTTGAACGAAAGAAATGAGATAAGAAACGTACAATGCAGATGGTTTTAGCAAAAGAGAGGATAATGCGCCTCTTGGTAGATTGTTGTTTCAGTTTGCATACTGAATATCAGTGATTTTAGTAGCAGAATTTGCCTTCCAGTTGTTGAAGTGCATAAAATGAATGTAGTGCTTATGTTGGATGGTGATATAAATCTCCATTTCTATGTGGCCTGCTCCATGTTTCCATTTATCTCTTAAAACCAGATTACAAGTCCCTTTTTGGAATTATATAAATATTACCAGCTGTTTGAGATCCTTCATCTTTCATATGGCATGACTCTTATATCCTTGTAACTTGAGTAATGATAAATTGTAAGAATGTGCATCAGGTAATGCTACAGAGTACCCTGCTGTATGTTTCCCTCTTTTTCTTGCCTCCTTAGTCTCTGGTCTAGAATGCTGGTTGTCAAATTTTGTGCAATCTGCTGTACTATACTATTTAATCCATCACATTTACCTCTTAGAAGATGAATCCTTGTAATTGCTAGACTCAGAGCTGTAAATCCAGCTAAGCCATGTAATATCTATTCAATGCTTTCTCATAACTTATTGTATACCCTGGCAGGCTAGTATGTCTTTTTTGGATAGGAATGGGTATCATATGCCTCCCATCAGTAGTGAACTTGGAAGAGGGAAGAAGC
This sequence comes from Acrochordus granulatus, assembly GCA_032468055.1. Taxonomy (NCBI): domain Eukaryota; kingdom Metazoa; phylum Chordata; class Lepidosauria; order Squamata; family Acrochordidae; genus Acrochordus; species Acrochordus granulatus. The sequence goes on along the minus strand of JANHZU010002081.1, from coordinate 41,089 downwards.
TCCTGGATTTGTCCCTGCAAACTATTGGCACACCTATTGCTTCTGCACAGGAGAAATTGTGTCTTTAATTTTGGTATGGTATAACTAAGTTGGCCATAGTAGGCTACCATAAGATTTGTCACCATGGTATTTTTCATTTCTTGGCTCTTTTTGTTGACACTGTGGACTATGTAAGACGTTGTGTCTATCTGCGCAAAACATTTTTAGCATCACAAAGTAAATTTGACACAAATGACACTAGATTTAAACTCAATGATAAGCAGCTAGAGGTATAATTGTAGAGAGAAGAGGGATGAAGAGAAAAATCTTGCCTAAACATTATTAGTATTTTGTTTATAATGATATAAACAATAGCAAGGGTTTCTAAAAGTCAGAGAGAAGTTATTTTTGCTATTAAGAAACATAAATGTCAATTCATTGAACCCTATCAGCATTATCTCCAGGGAGAGTAGAACTCGTAAAGAATGAATAAAATTGCTCAGTCCTGTGATTCTTTTCAGTATAATTCCCAGCATTATTGTTTCTGGAAGAGCTATTATTAAGTTAACCTCTCACTAGAAGCAGTCTCAGTTCTTCATAGAACTATCCTCTTTGTTTGGTAGGGAGTTCTTGACTTACAACCATTCACTTAGTGACTTACAACCATTAATTTAGTTACTGTTTGAAGTTACAATAGCACTGAAAAAGGTGACTTATGACCAGTCCTCGCACTTATAGCTGTCACAGCATCCTCATGGTCACGTGAGCAAAATTTTATTGCTTGGCAACAAGCATGCATTAATGCTGTTGTAGTGTCCCAGGAGATGTGATCACCATTTGCAACCTTCCCAGCTGGAAGCTTCATTCGTTTAATGACTATGTGATTCATTAATGTGATTTGTGGCAATAAAGGTTGTAACACTGGGCATGACACACTTAACCACCACCTTTCAGAGCAATGAAAATGCTGATCTAAATTCTCATAATTCAAGGACTTCCTGCATTTTTAATGCTGAATTTTGAAGGGAAAGCTTATGTCTATTTTAATATATATTTTAATAAAATTAATACCTCTTTATTATCTATTTAATCTTAATGTATGTTTCTCTAAAGTAGGAAAACATCATTTGCCACCATTTTGAGCTGGGAAACCAATGAATGCCAAAGTGAGGCCTAAAATAAGGATATCGTAACTATAAAGTTTAAATGAAACCCCACTGTGCTCACAAAGTTGCACCCAGTTAGCGGTCTCCCATCCAAAAAATGTAAAACATGGCAGTAGATTCCATGTCCCTTTTTCTAAAACTCCAAAATGGATGTGAACTTTTGATAATAGCTTAGTTTATTTCAATTTATGTCAGCCCACTTCGGGAAAAATCCCACTTCCTTTTCAGCATAGGCCACATATTTGTGAAGTGTTCTTCTTTACCCAAAGAAGTTAACCCATTTTCTTTGTTGCCTAATTTCCATGACATTTTCAACTACACTGCAATCATGATGGCTTGTTCCATTAAGTACATCATGATTCTTTAAAAGCATTGAAAATATTCTGTGACTTTTAACCCAGATCTAAAATGCTTGCACCGTGTGATTAAAGTGAAATGAATTTGTTTTACTTCTGGCCATTTTGTGCTGGGAAATAAGGTATATGACTGCATGGTGTGGCAGTTGTGTAAGAAACTCAAACATATAATTTTTCTCTTCCATACCCCGATTATATATAGTTGTAAGCTGTTCAAGGCACTTTCAGTTAATTTGATTGTGAATTAGAGAACAGTTGCTTCTAATTCCCTGTTGTGTAAACACATTAGATGGTTGTGTGTTAGAACACTAACTGGTGTTGCATAGAAAAGTGACCCTTCTCTATTGCAAATGATGTGTTGGATCAGATTCACAAATGAGACATCAGCAACCTCCTCATCTTTTCAAGCATCTGGCATCAAGAAATCTACTGTCCACCATACAGAAGTTACTGTGAAGCCATTATATCTACTAGCCATTAATAGCTTATTAATACTTTATCTAATACTGTTTTAACAAGTTTTAAACAAGAGCTTAGCAACTTCCTTCCACGTTTTCAGTTCAAGTGACAATGGGAACAGAGGTTAAACTTTGTCTTTTGCTTGTGAGTAGGATTGAGAGTGATGATGAAGCCCTTAGATCAGTGTTTCTTAACTCTGGCAACTTTAAATGTGTGGACTAGGGTGGCTGAAGAATTCTGGGAGTTGAAATCCACATATCTTAAACGTTGCTAAGGTTGAGAAACACTGCCTTGGGTACACATGGAAATGTCTGCACAGGATGAAAATTGCGTCTGATTTGTCCTGCAATCCTCCACTGTGTAGTTCTGGGAAGACATTAACATCTTTGCATGATTATTAGTGTAATTTGGATATTTGATCATAAGTCATTTTGATCAGTTTCAAGATATATCACAATGTAAAAACACTGGAATCCTAAGACAGGTAGAACTGTATAAATAAATAGGTAGAATTCCTTAAATCAAAACCTCACAGATTAGGAATAATAATCTTTATTGTCATTGCACCATGTACAATGAAATTAAAAATTCCACCCAGTCAGTGCATCACTCATACATCTTCACAGAAACTATGAGACGCATAACAAACAAAACTAAAAATGCCAACATCATAAAAACTGTCACACACAACCACACACTCTCCACGTCCATTATACAGTCCCCACTACACATCAAACATGATGACATTGCACATCAAACATGTTATACAATGAATCTGAATATGGCACACTTATACTGAATTTAGTATAAGTGTAGTACCATATCGAATGGTGCAATATGGTACAGGAATTACGATGAACAAAAATAATCTAGCCAGTGTTTCTGATTATGGAGTTTTATGAAGCAGCTTAAATGTTATTTATCCTAATTTTTATCCTAAGTCAGATTCCTCATACGTCACTCAATATGTCTCATGCCTCTTGTCCCATCATATTATGAGTCTCATGAAGGAGCTTGTAAAAGCATAAGAGAAAGTAATAAACCCACAGAAGACTTCCCAATGTGTAGAATAGTTTAGTAAACCTATCCAGAAAATTCTCCTGACTGGGGAAAAGGGACAGCCATTTAATCATTTCTATTTTTCCCCTGAGTGAAGAACAAGTGAACTGTCCATCTTTGTGTCTTTTAAATCATGTCAATTTAGCAAATTGTTCGTATTTTCCCAGATGCATTCACATGTCAGTTCACTTTTGTGCATTTTATTTTTACTTTGCAGACTGAAACGGTACAAAGGATAGATTAGTGCTACCTCCTGGGATAGAAGAATCAGTGTTTTTTCAGGCCAGAACCATTTGGTATTTGTTTTTTTTTAAATAAAACTATCTCATTTTCTCATCCCATTGATGAGGAAAAATCCAAGTTTTTGGTCATTATTTCAAACGAAAAAGCAAATGAAATTCCTATGTATTCCAATCATGGACAAATAAGGCGTTACCACTTCCAGAAATATTGCATATATTGGTTTTATAATTTAATTTCTTACTGTTTGCTTGCAATCACAATATGTCTGTACAACTATATGGCTGCTTGCTGTGTCAGAAATGTTTGTGAGATTCAAAAAGTATAGGCAAGAAACAAAAATGACATAAATTGAGAAAATCTGGTGATGTGACTCAAATAGATTTATGTTAAACCTAGGTAGATAGCAATTATAATTAGGAGCATTTCAGTAATTTTGTATCTATACGTAAAAAGGTAAAGTTTTCTCCTGCCAGTTGTGTCCGACTCTAGGAAGTAGTGCTCATTCCTGTTTCATAGCTGAACAGTTAGCATTGTCTGAAGATGCTTCTGTGGTCATGTGGCTGGTGTGACTATACACTGAGGTACACAGATGCTGTTACCTTCCCACCTGTTTATCTAGTTGCATTTTTACATGCTTTCAAATTGCTAGGTTGGCAGGAGCTGGAGCAAGTAACAGCAACTCACCCTGTTACGTGGCACCTGAATCTCAAACTTGGCCTCCTGACTTTCTGCTGACAAGCCCAGATTCTTAACCACTTGGCCACCATGTCCTGATAATTTTGTCTCTATAGAGTAGCCTTAACCTCTCCCAGTGCTATGGGACCTTTAAAAACCCCAGCCTGATTGCCCAAAAACATGAGGAAGTGTCACTTTTAAAAATATCAACACTTATCAAATTTAAGGTTCAAGCAAAAAAAGTTCATTGAAATACTCCCTTCCTCCCATTTGCCCAGTATCAATGCATTTTTTTTTTCATTGAGGTCTGAAAACTTCTGGAAAGTCTCTGAATGAAAAATACTGATCTATCTGGTCATTTAAAAAAATAACTAAGAGTAGAAATAAGTACTCAATCTCTGAAAAGCCCTGAAGGTACACTTATTTAAGTGTTCCCCTCAACCTCCAATACTTAGTAGTTGGCTTATATTTAGACTTTTAAAAGATTTAAGAGAAGTTAGCTTGGCAAAATCCTATCACACTCACAGCTTAGAAGTGAATGCTGATCAACTTATAGCTCAGGGCCCAGAAGATTTCAGAAAATTAGGAGACTGATATTAAAAAAAAACCCAAATCTTTGTTTTCTTTCTTAAGATTTATTGGTTGTCTATCCTACAATTTACCAATAGACACAGCTAATCTATTTTAATACGTTAGTAAATATGTTGCAGTATGAACACTATTTTTACTTCAATGAAAAGTATGTAAGAGGACATGGAAAAGAGGACTTTGTCCTCCTGAAAGATTGCCTTATACTATTCCTGAGGTAAGTGGCAACAAAATTAATACTAGGTGATAACCATACTGATGTGTTAGTAATACTAGCATTACTTATGAAGAATAGCAGGAACATAGAAAGTTCAGAGTCATCTTGTCAGCTAATATTTCCTCTTAATTCTACATTTAATCCTCTTAATTCTATATCAGTTTGATTTTTGAAAATCTACACACAATTTGAATGTATTTCTTCTCGTACTGTACTATCCATTGCAGTATGGCCTTTTTTTCTAACTTGCATTTTTTGCATATTTTTCCTTAATACATTTTTGTAAAATTTTTTTTATAATATCCAATTGCACCAGCAGTATTCTTCATCATTTACATAGTTTGTATCCTTTTTTAAAAAAAAGTAGCTGCCCATAATTGTTTTAACATAGTTGTTTCTTTTTTTTCAAATAATTTTATAAAAATATAATGTTTGAAAAGATCCCCATCCCCCTAAGAAAAAGACTCCTCACTCTTTCTGTGACAAGTAAAAACAATATCCTACTCTGTTCACCTCCTTTTAGCTAACAAATATAAAACTCTTCATCCCATAACCCATTTCTTTACAATAGGCAAATCAAATAAATAACACCTTCTTCAACCCAGTTGTCAACAAAAGATCCCTACAAAGCTCTAAGATATAAATATTAATTGACATACATAAAACTCAACATTCCACATCCTATCTCTTAACTATATCAAAATACAATTTGAAAGTCATGAAATAGTCCCCACTGTAATATAACAAAGGGAACCATTTTCCCTTTATAAAAGACAAGCCCCAATGCACAATATCCCAAATAGCATTTTATCTTCAAATACACATTTCATATCTCCACTCTAAGGCACATCCATATTTCACAAGTATAAAAATAATCCCTAAATCCTAACAGATACACACACACGCAAAACCCTAAACATAGAAAAAGAAACAAGTTCTCCTTTAAAAAAAAGTCATCTCTTCCAACCTATGTAATTAGAATTACATAAATTAATTATACAGGAAAAAGCTTTTACACCATACCCATTTTAGGCAAACAAATTGTGTACAGTGGAGTCTTAAGCCTGGCTGTTGGCTTGCAGACAAATACCAACAAGGTAACGTCATCAGTGCAAGTAAATGTGGGGTCTGCTTCTTATTTGTGCCTTAGAGTGGAGATATGAAATGGTGTAGCTTGCCCTTTTGCTGGGGATATAGTTTTGTTCTGGTGGTTCCTTGATTATGCTTTTTTTTTCCTGCATGATTGCCTGGTATTAATTCCAGTTTATCTGGGTATTGGCTGCTGGAATGATGTATATTGGACTTTTTTTTAGGAAGGAGAGGATGTGTTCTAGCCTCTTTCTTGGCTTTTATATTTTTCTTTTGAATGCTGTTTAAATATGGTTCATTTCTATATGTCTCTTATTGACCGATATGTCTGAATGCCAGGAATTCTCAAGCTTTTGGGGTCAAGTATGCCCACAGTTTCCCAGTAGAAACTATGACTGAGTCTGTCATGCGTTGGGAAAATAACAAGTTTTCATTGTGTCTTTTGACAGTTAGTGTTTCTAGGTGAGTTCTAAAGTCTTGTGCCTGTCTGTCCTACATAATGGTTGTTGCGGTCTTTACATTGTATTGAATGTTGTAGATGACTCCTATTTTTTTCTTCTGGGCTGTGGTCTTTTAGTTTATTTAAGATGTTTTGGAAGGCTTTAGTAGGTTTGTATGCTATGGTGATGTCACATGGTTAAAATGGTCAGCTAGTTGTTCCCCAGATATTTTTGAGATGCAGTATTGTTACTCTTTTTATAGCTTTTGTTGGTTGCAGGGTGAGCAGTGACACGTTTCGATAAAATTGGGTGAGTATCCATTTTGTTGGATGATGTTGTATAGGCAGTCTATTTCTTTTTCTTGTGTTTTGGATTGCTGAAATTTATTTGTACTCATCTGAGTAATGTTCTTTCACAGCTTCCCTTGTGGGAGCTGTTACTTTGGTAATGGAGCAGTTGGTTAGTGTGGATTGTTTTCAATAGAATTGCATTTCTAATTTGTTGTCATCTTCTCTGCTGATAAGGATATCCAGGTAGGGAAATGTTTTCTTAGTCCTTGTGGCTTCTTTATTTTTTATTATGATGAAGGTGTCATCCATGTACCAGATCCATACTTTGGGTTATACAAGTAGGAGTTCTGTAGTTTCTAGATACTGCCTTATGGTTTCTGCAATGAGACCTGCAATGATACTCATATATTCACAGGTCTCATATCATGCTATGGTACTCGTAGCAGAGAGTAATAAAGCTAATAAAATGTCTGGGGATTTTTGTTCAGCAATATCTGGCACACTTTCATTGTGTACTTGATTGAAAGTAGAGGAATGACCACACTGACCATGACTGTCAACTGTCTGAAATTTGTTCTTCTTTTATCCCCTTTCTTCCTTTATATGAGTGGTTTCATTTGATCTTCTCCACCAGTCTTTGGCACAACACAGTAGTCTGCATAGTGTCAGCAAACTCACAATATATGGTAATTGACATGTTAATGAACTGTGCCTAGGGAGCATGCTACTGTAGTTACTATCACACTACCAGAGAAAATTTAATGAAAAAATGTGAAGTTCCTGTAGTAGAAGACAAGGTGAAAAAGAGAAAGAAAGATTGGCCAATTAAAAAGGGGTGATTGCAGCTAGTTACTATCTTAGTTACTGCACTATAAGGAAGATAATCTAGATGTTGCTAAATACACTTTCCAACAATCCCATTTTAAACATACCCCAGGATGTTGAGAAAAAGAGACAATGTGGTATACTAGTTACAGCATCAGGCTATAAATTAGGAGACCATCAGTTTTAGTCCCACTATAGGCATGTAGACAACTGGATGACCATAGGCTGGTGATTTTCTCTCAGGCCTAGAAAGAAGTCACAAATTTCCCATCTGGTATGGGGCATATTTTGGACATCTGATATGAAGGAAAAGGCTTTCTCTAGGATTGATTTTTAGATTTTAGAATGGTCTCTCTAAGTAGGTGCATTTAGCCCTGACTTTCTGACATTTAGAAAATGGCACATTCCCTTTGCCAATATTTAATTAATTGGCCTTAAGTTTATATTAATTTTCAACTTAAATTTTTATTAATTTTTGATAACATATAAAAACAAAATACATAATAAAACAAAACATAAAATACCTAGTAAAACAACACATCATAACAAATAAAAATTATATATAAAATAAAATACAAAACAAAGGAAAAGAAAAAAAGGGAAAATGAAAGAAAAGAAAAAAAGAAAACAAACACTCTCTTGTGCAATGTTTCTGACCTAACTCTGTATGGATATCTTTCCACAATCCTCCCCAATATACATATGTTCTCCTCTTTCATTCTAATCTAATTAATGTGTTAACTGTATATTATATACCTTACATTAATTATGTAAGGATTATATTAACTTTGATTTGGTTTAATTGCATTGATTTTGTTTTCATATTTTATAATTTGCTGTCTTTTGTGTAAACTGCCTTGAGTCCTTGTGTAAAAAGAGAGGCAGTGCATAAATTTAATAATTTATAAGTTTAATAGTAAAATTTAACTCATGTTTCTCTAGACTTTTCCCATTTATTCATTATCATAAAGGCAGTATTCCCAGTGAATTCATTGTTTTTGTAAAGGCAATACTTCTTCCCTTGAAGGAAAAAGAAGTACAAAAGTATGAAGTTCTGTGTGAATTCAATAATAGAAATTTATTGCCCAATTTATTGTCCCAAGAATATTAGTCCTTCCTCTTTTTTAAAAAAGCCAATATCTAATTATTTGTTCCAGGGAGATACTTTTGGTGGGAGAGTTATGGAAGCTATCTTTACTGAATACGCAAAAGGTAGATAAATGGAATTAATAAGAATCTAGACAGCAAATCACTTGAAGAGCCTTCCTCCATTGAAATGGAGAAAAGAAAAATAAATGTCCATATATTGTATGCATACCCCATTGGTGGGGAGGGAAATGTAGATCATGGGTTACCTATATGCATAGGGGATACAAACGAAGAATGAAATGGTAAATAATACATCTATAATTTAAAATCTTGTTTTCCTCTAAATTAAAAGCTAAAAGAGAAGGTGAAAAAGGAGATGTTTGGAAAGAGCATGAAAAAAGGGAAGAATTCGAAATAATGATTGCGTCAATGAGAAACATATTCTAAGGGAGGGAAATGCACTATGAATAAAATAGGACAACCATTACTGATCCAACAGAACATATTCCTGTAAAATGGGAATATGGAAAAAGTCTTTCCTAGCATACTCAAGGTATCGCTATAATTAATGAATGTATGTCAATTTCATTTGGGAAGGAGGAGTTAGAATAAGGTGTTCCATTAAAAACTTCATTCCTTGTGAATGAAGCTCTGCATTCTGTCATGCTAGTTACATGGTTAGATCAAGTTCATTTCCGGCTGAAGGAAAATGATGATAATTTTAATTATTACAATTAAGGTTATGGGACACTTCAGATTCAGTGTCCCAAAGATTCTTCAGAGTGTGCCAGAGAAGTATTGAATAACTTAAGTTCTGAACCTTCTTTTGGAAATTGAATCCAAAGAACTAAAGCTATGATTCTATAATAGTTTATCATTATTGGTTAGTAAGAAAAAGCCATCATGCCGAAAGATGTAAAGAAAAATGAAAACATTTTAAATAATATTTTTATTTATTTAATACATTTATAGGTCATCCATTTCATATTGTGAGCCGCTAAACTTCTCTTTGAAATTTTTAACAAACATACCATGAAAAATGCAGCACCACAGATAAACCAAAACAGATAAACCAAAACCTTCAAAATTTTTATATGTTTTAATTTTCAAAATTGGCTTATCCACACTTGGCAGATATTTTATAATACCATAGTTAAAAATTCCAGGATCAGATTATCTGCAGATGAGCTTGTCTGCTTATATATACATATATATGTGTACTCTAAAACGGTATTACTTGGAGATATGCCCATCCGCAGATAAGTCAAACCCTATTTTTTGGTGTATTTCTTGGCTTATCTGCAAGTATATAAGGCATAAACAGAATAGTTTCCTGAATGTCTATTTTTCACATTAAAAGCCACAAATGCTTTTACCAATATATTTTTAGCTTATGTAGGCAAAAGCTTCATTTGGCACAAGCCTGATGTGTACTAGAAAAATATTAAATTAGGCCATTTATGCCAATTTAAAGTATTTTAAACCCCTAGGGCTTCTATATGCAAAGAACATTTACTATAGCTGGTATGAGGGTCAAGAGTCCCTTTCTTTTTTCTCTTTGCCTTCGTTGCCTACAAGGCAAATGTTATATGCACAGTGAAGAAATGTTAATATCACCATCTATTCCTAATATACACATTTTGGTAAAGGTTATCTGGGAATCTTACCCACTTGTATCTTGCTTTCAAAAACTCAGCTTTGGGTGCTGAGATGAGCAAAACTATCAAAATTTTCTTCAGTTTCTTTTATGTCTATATATTCATGCTGTCCTTTGTTAATGTCATGTAAACATGATGTATCCTTGTACATTGCTCAAAAACATGCTTTTAAATATTCATCTTTTCTCCAAATTAATAAATGTTGGTGTACAAGTAAGATTATCATAATATTCATGTGATATTTTTAAGTCAAAGGGTATGTTGCTGTGGATTTCAGCAGGCAACTATTTTCGGAATTGTATATGCATCCAGGAGCTGAATACATTTTTTACCTTTTACCTAGCGAAGTATTGTAGATACACTGGCTAGTTCAGCCATAAGATTTCATTCTGAGGAGATATTACTCAGATACATGTTGTGTGTTATTTGTAGAAAAGAGGCTAACTTCAGTGTTATGGTAAGCAGGACTGTTGGGATCATAAGAGTTAATCTGGACTTCAGAATATATGGGAATGACTTTCTCATAGCGTTTCTTGAAAACAACACCTGGAGAGTTTTCTTATCAACACAAAGAGCTGAGAAATGTTGGG
>JANHZU010002081.1:20251-30266 GCA_032468055.1 Acrochordus granulatus | reverse complement strand
TCCTATGGGAAACTGCGTTTCGCTTTACGAGAATTTCGCACTAAGAGCGTTCTTCCGGAACGGATTAATCTCATCTTATGAGGCACCACTGTATATGTTTTATTTAAAATACTACAGTAGGTAATTTGTTTTTCAGATTTAATAATCTCAGGGTTACTCTTTATGCTATAGTTAGAAGATGCATGTTTGAATGAACAATGTAAATTATTACTACCAAATGATGTATTTCACATAGTGATAGTCTGTCTGCTTCATCTCTTCAGCTGAGCATGTTAGGGGAAGGGTATCTCCAGGTTTCATTTAACAGAAGAAATATAATTTTCTTTTATTAACCCCTTGTCCCAACTTATTATTTCATTTCATTTATATTAGACACATATTGGCAGTTATGTAGAATCAGAACAGTGGAATTTCTGGTTAGAAATGTTAAATTCAGTGCACATGTGAGCATACGCGCATACACCCACACACAAAGAGACAGAAAGAGAGAGAGAGAAAGATTTGTTTGCTCATTGAGAACATTATAATCTTTAGACATTCATAACATTCTTGTTACTGTGGAAGCCAAGTATAATTTATACAGGAAGCTACATTTTAGAAAAGGAGCAAATATATATGTTTATGAGCTGCAACAGTCATTCAAAGACACATATTTTGATACCAGCACCAATCTACTTTTTAACATCATGCAGGACAACTTTCTCTATTAGAGCCAAAATCAGGTACTTTTATAAGCTAATTTGGCAGTGGTGCATTCTGACTTTCTGGAAAATAACTTGAATTGAACCCTGTGAAGCTTTTTCTTTATTCTTTAAATGCAGCCTTTAGTCCTTTGACACACCTCCAAGAGATTCCGCCCCTTTAAAGCTAGTTACAGCACTAGAGAAGGTCACCATTTTCAACCTTCACAGGGGGCTTCTGACAAGCAAAGTCAAGGGGGAAGCTGGATTCATTTGACGACCATGCAATTTGCTTAACAACTGCAGCAAAAAAGTAATAAAATCTGGAGAGAAGGTCAAGGTTCCAGCAAAACTTTGATTGTTAGATCTTGTCAACTGCTCTAGGCAAGTCAGGACTCAGCGCACGCAGCACTCTCCAAGGTACTGAAACGACAATAAAGTGTCTGGCAGGGAAGTACACTATTGGTTGTAGTTCTGAGTACTTGCTGCCTACTTAGAAACTGTGCCTCAGTGGACATCTGAAACAAATGACAGCATTCAGAAAAGCAGAGCATTGCTTGTCCCCTCCTCAAAAGTTGGAACTGCAAATTGGGATTGTTTTGAATCATGCTTATTGCTCTCTCTTTTTTCTCTTTCTCACACATATACTCACCTTTTTATATGTATACAGTTATCCATATACCATATAGTACATGGATTATGCATAAAGGTGAAATGAAAAAAGGAAAAAAAGATTTTCAAGGAAAATATACTCTTAGGAACTTTAAAATAGTTTTCAAGACTTATGAATTTGGACATATTTTTGCATTTCATCAAAAGCTGAAAAGTAGCAAAATCTTCTCTTACCTATTCAACTCTGTATACTTATAGGTTTCTTGAGGAACCTCTGAGGAACCTTCTTGACAACCTTAAAATTGCTTTTATCTCTATGGCATGCCTGCTTCTTGACAGCTTTCTAAGGTAATAACCCACCCACAAAAGCTATTACATTTTGCATTTCAGAACAGTCTTTGGGTAGAAATTATAGATATTCATGCATTTTGCATGGCAGTGCCTTATGGAAATGATATGTAGCATTACATGTTGAAAACTACAAAAATATATTTGAAAGAGAAAAAGAATTTTATTATTAAATTGCAAGGTTTTTAAAAAAGACTTGAAGTTTTCTTCAACAGTCTCCTCCAAACACATTGCATTTTAATTTTGGTCATGATGGCTGTGAGTTATGAAAACATTAAATCCCACATAGTGGTGAACATTAGCTTGATAATAAAAAAGTAAAATTATATTATAAAAAACCCAGCTTAATGATGCCAGTTGTATCAACCAGAAATGGCTGGCACTCTGACAGTTTGAGCCGCAGCTCCCATCACTCACCTCCAGCTCCTGCCCACCCAGCAGTTCGAAAGCATGTAAAATGCAATTAGATGGATGAGTACCTCTTTGGAGGGAAGCCGGCTGGCAGCGATGGAAGCAACAAGTCAGTGTTGGACTCGCCCATCCCAGGGGCAGAGCAGGAGCCTCGGAGGATGCCCCAGATGTGAAGATCACTGGCCAGCTGAAGGGGGTGGGATTAATAAGTAATGTATAATGTCTAATCTTTGTAAGCCGCCAAGAGTCTTCGGAAATTGGCAGCATAGAAATGTGACTGATAAATAAAAATAAATAAATTTGTTCTGTATTACTGGATTGGTTTATATAATTGACTAATCTTTTTCAGAAAATAGTGGTCTGTATACTTATTAACATTTTTTTTAGAAGTAAAATATCCTTGTTTTAATTATTTTCCTTCAGGATGAGTATGATATAGATAGACTGACATAAATTTCTCAGCTACGCTTTCCTATGATATTCATTAATTCTATGGTTGGGGTTTAAATGTGCTGCAAATCCATCATGTCTTCATTTTTCTAGGCAAGAAAATCAAAAGATAGAAGTTTTGTATTCATTCCGAATCCATGGAAGCAATGTGATAATCAATTGATATTATCTGATTTTAGGAACATAGTGTAGTTGAATTAATAATTTGTTGTTGTTCAGTTGTGCGGTCATGTCCAACTCTTTGTGACCCCAGGAACTATAGCACACCAGGCCTCCCTGTCCTGTACTGCCTTCCAGGGTTCACCCAAGCCCACATCCATCATACTGACTATGCTATCTAACCATCTCATCCTCTGCTGTCCCCTTCTCCTCTTTCCTTCAATCCTTCCCAGGATCACAGTCTTGTCTGATGAGTCCTCTCTGACCATTATGTGGCCAAAGTATTTGAGTTTTAGGTTCAGTATCTGTCCCTCCAATAAGCAATCAGGGTTGAATTCCTGTAGGATTCACTGGTCTGATCTCCTTGCAGTCCAAGGGACCCTAAGTAATCTTCTCCAGCATCATAATTCAAATTAATAAATTCTTCAGTGCTCAGCCTTCCTTATGGTCCAACTCTCACAGCCATACATTATTACTTGGAAAACCATAGCTTTGACTATATGGATCTTTGTTGGCAAGGTGTTGTCTCTGCTTTTTAATATACTGCATTAAATATAAAAGGTTTACCATAGCTTTCCTCCCAAGGAGCAAGTGTTTTTTAATTTCATGGCTGCAGTCACCATCAGCAGTGATCTTGGAGCCCAAGAAGGTGAAATCTGCCACTGCTTCCATTTCTATGTACATTCCTGGAACAAGTAAGCCAATGGAAATCCTTTAAGCTCAACTGATGAGGCTTAATTGTAACATAAGTGGTCTATAAATGACTAATGGAGCCATACCTTTTCAGCTGGCACCCTGAAGGCTGGAATCTCTTCTTACAAAAATTCATCTATTTTCAAAATAATTCAGCTTATCAGGACAAAATTTACCAGTTCCTCCACACTGTTAGGTCAGACCTACACCTTATTTGCCAGAGGGATAGCCCTGACTTACAAAAACTGAGTCTCTGAGTATATTTTTGAGAAGTTACAATCTGACATTGTTTTATTATGATACACTTTTACATTCAGCCTTAATTCCCAAGCACTTTACACATATGGCAGGCAAATTTGGGAAGATAACCTATCTATCCTGTTTCTTCTCTCAGCTGGTAGATACTCAACTCCCTGCTACATCTTTCTGGAAATTCTGAGAGAGAGCTTTCCAAAAGATCATGATATTTCATTGGTTAGGAGAAAAAAGGGAGAAAGGCATCAAACTCACTGTGCACATGGGACACTGCTGAACCTCAATGCTTCAGCTATCAACATGAAGCGTTTCCATTACATAAGTGGATAATTTTTATCTCCAAAAATATTCTAAGAAACTCTCAAGCATTTTATAAATGTTTTTAATTGACAGGGTATCTCACAAGAAAGCACATATGAACCTCAAGTTATTTACATACAAGTTAATGAATAAAAAATATCTTGCATGTTTCTAACTAAAAACATGATATGGAATCTATTAAATTTCATAGGGATCTAAAAAGATTTTTTGTAATTTTACTATAATAGCTCCCATCAATCACTAGTTATAAAACTACACATTTCAGAAGCATTTCAGTGTGCAAAACTTCCCTCAACTTTTATTGCTTACTGACTGATCTTAACACATCCTGCTAGTTCCGTAAGTTTTGAGAAGAGCTAAAAATACATAATACTCACTGACAATAAATGCCAGCAAATTTCTCACCATCCCTGTGATCTTCCCAGATGAAAATATATTTTTTAAAATGTGCTATTATTTCATATTTGTGTGGAATTAGTTGTATTTAAAAATGAAGTTCCTGCCCATATGAAAGAGTTTCAAGTGTTACTCCAGCAATCCTCTGGAATTGAACCCTTGCAAAATAACCTCTATATTATGATGGCAATGGATGAAGAACATCAGCAGTAGAATTAATGTGCCGCAGAATAGATCAATTATTGTGATTGTGCTTTGAAAGACTTAATATTTTCCTCTATCAATTGCTGAGCATTATTTGTGGTGTAAAAGTTATCAACTGGATTCAGGACATATTCATTTCTCAATGCCCATTAAGAAACTGCCAGTTTGTTTAGGGAAGCCTGATTCTTTTTCTATTACAACAGCATCTTCCTAAGATCTTCAATTTTTTCTCAGACTCAAATCACTGTTTGTTACTAGTGCTGATAGAGATGTACTTTCTGATGCATCTTCTTTAAGATTCAGGAACGATTCTCTGGTTATTTGCAATATTTCCCTCAGTCCTTTGTTTTCCTGCTGTAAGTGACAAAACAATGCTTTTAAAGTGAATAACACAAATTGTTTTAAAGGAAAGTTGTTTCAAACACATAAAAAGAAATCTATAAAATGAGAAAATGACATCTTGTCTTACTACTTTCTCCAGAAACTTTCTACCCTTGTCCATCACTAGAGACTGAGATTCTTGCCATTCAACAGAAAGGAATCCAATATACAACACAAAATAAAAATATCTCAGCCACTCATACAGCATGATGACGATGACCTAAGTTCAAGATTTATCCTCAGATCTACAAGTTGTGAAAAATAAAAACATCTGAGCATATATAGAATTTTAGTCACTCCTGTACCTGGAGTACATTTGAATAGCATTCAAGCAATTAATACTGCAACATTTTCAAGAAATACAAGATAAACTGCTGTTATTGCATCCTTGCTGAAAGACAGTGGCACAGATTACTGGGCAAAAATGAGTTAAATACATTGTTTGACTTGATAATGAGATGGGTGGCATATACATTTAATAAATCAATCTGATATTTTTTCAGTCACCAAGACATTTCAAAAGTAATGGGAAACTATCTTTTGTTGCAATGTGTGGGTGATCCATTCCCAACTCAGCTTTGTGAACAGCTGTGACAAGAAGCCATGCAACAGTTACTTCTACATTTAAAACTAAAATGAGTTCCTATACTTCTGAGGCCAGGTAACTGAGTTCATTAGATTTGAAGATGGAATCTGATTCCAACATATTCTAACAATTTATTACAGGTTTTTGTTTTTTATTGTTTTTAAAAAAGACGTTACCAAAGTGTGTTTAGAAGGCATTCAGGAACTATGATTAATTTTCAAATGGAAACTTTAGTTCCCCTCCTTGTAATTGGGTAAGAAATGTCCATTAATCTATTTCCTGGAATATTAATATTAGCAGTAAACAACATCTTATTATTGGCTAACACAGCTATCAAAAGTATAGAAAGGCGTATAAAGATGAGTAGGTCTTTTTAATATGATAGTGCACATCACTATTATTTTTAAACTTTTTACTTTAAGTTTCATTTTTGATGTTAATCATCTAATCACAGTAACATTCCACGACAGACTTGTCATCTGTTCCAGTTCTGACTTCCAGCAACAAGCCAATGGCAGGATCAATTGTGATTAAAAACAATCAAACTGTATGTCTATTGTTGGGTTCATAAAGGGTTAATCTGGAGTTCAGAATTATGGGAGTGACTTTCCCATAGTGTTTCTTGAAATCAACATCTGGAGAATTCCTTATCAACAAAGAGCTGAGAAAATTTTGGGGGAGGATTTTGTAAACTATTCCATGTACATATGCGCAAACATTCTTAATGATGTAATCTTATAACTTTTGGCTAACTAATAAAAGTGTGAAGGGATTCGGGGGGGAGAGCTTTTTGCCAAGCTTTTGCCAAGCCTTTTGCTAGAACTAAAGTTTTCTGCTAGGCTGTTTGCTCTCTCTCTTGCATGCTTTCCTGAAAACCACAAGGCAGCTGGACTGTTTTCTGTGTTTCATTTCTCTGCTTGTACAATAGCTTTCATGCCTAAATAATCATCTAATGCTCAAAGGTGGGAGCACAGATCCCAGGTAATTACTACAGGTAATTACTACACAGGATGCAGTAAGTAAGATGTTAACCTTGGTCATGGATTTTGTTTATTTTCCATTTAGTTTTGTCCTCCTCTCACTGTCTTTACTTTCTCAAAGTTTAGGTGTCTCTATTGAATAAAGGTCCACAAAATACAGTGTTTGGAACTTCTTAATTTTAGCAAGTTTGTCTAATACCTACTGTACGTAATACAAGTTCTTTAGCTTCTAAGTCCATTATATGTGAATTTTGCTGGTTTTAACATGACATTGTCAAATACTTTGAAGTAGCTCCATTTCCTACAAGAGTTTGATTTTCATGCTTTCCATCCAAGCAAAAATCATTACGCTTTCTAATTTTGTGGTTACTTGAATTCACACTGATTATGAGATAAATGTAATGACAATAATTACTGCATGAAAGTGGACAATGGTTGTTGAACAGAAAAAATCTTACAATAATTTTAGCAAGATAATACCTAGAGAAAAAGGACAGGCAAACTTTGTTTGCTGTGTCCTCGGTTTATTCAAATATTGGCAACAGCTTGAACATTTCGTATTCTGTCTACTATATCTTCCATATGCGAGGGCTGAAAGTGGAATTTTAACATTATAGCAACATCGGCAAGAAAATGAGCCAGGTGTACCATTGTCTACTGAAGAAGTATTCAAAAAAAGTTCATCTAAAGCCACAGGTGATATTTGGCCCCCTAAGGATTTAAAGTTTTATTTATTATTTAATAGGTAATACCGGTGGAAGAGCAAAACCATAAAAAGGGAAAGAAATTAACATTTAAAAGCATGCCTCTTTTAGTCTGTGTGGAGTATATATTCCCCTACAGGCTTCTACTGATGGAGCTCTCCAGAACTTAACTGATCTTATAACTCACACAGAACAAAAAAAGGAAGATTTTTTATAATACTTCTTTCTATTGACTGTACACTTACCTGATAACTGATGTAGTTATGCATTATCTTTTTTTTTTGTTGTTTCAAGTACACTGAAACAGTTGCTGAACTGGAGTCATATTCTTTGCATGTCTAACCATGCTTGCCAATAAAGTATCTGAGTATCTGATGACTTTTAATATAGATCTATATATTTTTATTCAGAAGTACGTTCTATTTCTGTTAGGTTAATTATATAATACTTCTTGGAAATAAGCCTATGAGTTACTCCCATGTGGTATTGAAGATCTGAGAGGAGAGTTTTTGATTGAGAGATTTTTGTTTTCATTATGTACCTTGTTGGAAATTCTAGTACATTTCCATAATACCTTTTTAAGTTTAAAAACAATAGATACTGTGTTTTGACTTTCTCCTATACCTCATAAAATCTAAACATCTGCATATTTTGTACAATGTCCTATTTGACTTTTTCTGAATAAATGCAGGGGTAGAATGGTCTTCTTCAGTTAGTCTAAGTTACTTCTCTCTAAAAAAAACATAATCAAATATAGCCAGTGATCAGAAAACTAAAACATCTGGAAGGCAACTGATTGTCTAATTTTAATAAACTATGGTACTGCATAGACCTGATTAGTTCAAGGTTGCTAAGAATCAAAGGTAAGCAGTTATAAAATAACTGTTTGGATTGTAGGAAACTAGCTTTATGTATATATCTTCCTTATTTCTCTGTTATTTATTTGTTTAATCAATTTCTATAGCCACCTTTTCTCCCAAAGGATCTCTGGATGCCATATAATAAGGTAATTAAAGTAAAGGAGAAAGTGGTTATTTTCATTACATTATGGCTAAGAGTTAGAGCTATAGTTGACTTTCAAAACAGAAAATCCAGAGGCTTCTGGTTGCCTTCCTCTGACCATTAAAAAGCAGATTTTGGGGTCAAATGATTTGATAATTAAGGTGCTTTTGCTTTTAAGACTGCTAATATATTAAGATGAAAACAAGATTATTGTATATTTATAGTGTTTCTGCTTTCATACTATAGACTCTACATCCAGTAGCAGATATCCTCTTCTATAGTTTTCATTTATTCAGTAGTATTTATTATAGGGAATAGAAATAACTAAATAGTACAGTACTAGGGAAGTATATTCAGCAGCAAAAAAAATAGTCATGGCCTGGATAATGACTTATGTGCCTCTCACATAATCACACCTTATGTGGAGGTGTATGCTAGGAAGATCTTATTTTCTAATTGACAGTGACAAATGTGGATGGGGAAACATATATCGTGTATATCTTTCCACTGATATGAACACTTAAATCTCTGTGATTAACTCTCTTCCCAACTACTTTTCTGTTATAGGGTTGCTTCCTAAAATTTGATAAATCTTCCTCTGATAAAGGGCACTATAACATTCATTTTATAATTGGAACTCCTAAGTAAGATACATTATCATGCCCAAACTTACTTGATCCACAAAGAAGTGCATTGGAAATGCCCTGTATTAATTTATGAATTGCAATTCTGCACAAGCAAGAAAGACTCCTATAATAGAAGGGACAGAAATCAGCTATATCCTGGAGACACTGCAGAGTGTGAAGTTAATCATTGTGATATATTCCTTTTGGCTATTTTATTTTCATTCCCCCCAAACCATGTCTTGATTTATAGTTTGTCACCACTTATAATGCATACCAGTACTTCCCTTAACAGTCTGGTGGCCTCATTCAAGGGGAGTTGACAGACTTCCAAGAGCTGTCATGATCTGGAAACTCTTCTCTGATTCATAGGGGATTAATTGCCCCTTAGTACTGGTGAGCTGTAATGCTGTCACCAAAGCTGTAGATCTGTCACTTTGATACATAAGATAATCAAGTCACATTATAGCCCCTCTATGCATGGAAAAAGCTCGGAAAATCCAAGCAAAAGAAAAAAAAATGAACACAATGTGGTAAACACATATACTGGCAGAACCAGGATCTGTGCTTCTAATTTTTACTTTCTTCTTTTGTAAAAAAAAAAATGCAAACATACATACCAATGAATAGAAACACCTGTTGCATTTATAAGAATACAGATAGAAACATTTATGGATTTATTTATATTTATGGATTTTGGCAAAGTTTATACACGTTCACATCGGTAAGATTGCACCCATTTATTACAGTGCAATCTTATCAAGAATGGATGTCTATGGCCACAGGGAACTATTTCGATGAGATTTTTGGACTAATTTCTAAAACTTTCTTTGGATGATTCATTTATTCATTTCTGAAGATGCTTGTGACTTTTTCAAGCTGCCTGCTGCCTTTCTGTGTAGAAGGATTGAATCAAGGTAATCAGAGAATGGATGATTTTGCCAGCTTTTGGCTATGGGCCACCAAGTCATTGTCTACAAATTGAAGGAAGTATTCCCACCATTAGTACATATATTTACTGATTTCCACTAAATTTGGAAGGGGCTAATTGACCAGGAAATGGAAATCAGACTGCATGCTCATGCTTCAACAGAGCGAGGCATTTTTTGTTGTTCAGTCGCTCAGTCGTGTCTGACTCTTCGCGACCCCATGGACTGCATTACGCCAGGCCCCCCTGTCTTGTACTGCCTCCTGGAGTCTTCCCAAGCTC
>JANHZU010002081.1:0-12515 GCA_032468055.1 Acrochordus granulatus | reverse complement strand
AATGATATATAATTATTCCTTCAAGGTCAACAAGAGACAAGATATTGTTTGGATCAATTTTGCTTTATTCAATAGCTGCAAAGAAATAGAGAAAGAATGGCTGAAGGGGGAGTACTAAGGATAGTTGCCTAGGGAATTCAGCTGGATATTTTGTCATTGTTCTGGGCTGTTTCTCCTTCCAGGAGGCTATTTCTGCACTGATAGATTACAAGTCAGCAGAATAACCTAAGGTTAATGAGATGATGCATTTCATTCAGCAAAATCATCTTGCAGCTTGTTTTCTTTTTGTGTGGCTCATTTTTGTAACCCTATTGTTGGTCATTACACCCTATTGTTGGTCATTACACCCATTTAAAATTGTATAGAATATGCATATTCTATGAGTCCCTGCAGATTTTACTCCACTAGCCTGGCAGTTATAGGGGATGGACTCATTTCTGTTTCAAGGGCCACTGAGCCAACACTTGTCCAAAGATCTTTCCATGACCATGTGGCCAGCATGATGTCATAGAGCACTGTTACCTTTCCATTGAAGTGATACCCATTTAGCTACTTGCATTTGCAAGCTCTCAAACTGCTAAGTTTGTAGGAGCTAGGGCAAGGAGGGGAGCTCACTCCATCATGTGACACTTGGGTCTCGAATCTCGGCCATCAGCTCTCCAACCCACAAGCCCAGTGACTCAACCACTGAGTTATCATTGTGGGTTGATAGGAGTCCATGATGTACTATGGATCTCCATGTACATTTTTATGAGATTCAGTGATGAGAAATCTACTTTTGCAGAATGGACTATAGATGAATAAGTGAAGAAATAATATATATAAATAATAAAATAAAGTTGTGCTTGCTTTGTGATTATACCAATTCATGTATCAGGAAATCATAGACATAATCATGGGCCATTAAAAGATTAATAGGCATCAGTTCATTGCATAACTAATCTTCAAGCAAAACAATATTTTGCCTATCTTCTAATTTTAAAAAATGCTAAGAAATGATTAAATTTTTTTTTAAATGTTCTCTCTACCCCATTTAACAAATATTGAACAAAATTCTAAGGATGGAATTTCCATATTTGGTTTCTTGTGAATGAGAGAGCACTGCAGGTTTATAGCCTATTTGTACTCACTTACAAATATATCTTTGAATATGAATAGAAAGAAATGTTCTGTTATACTGCATTCCAGGAGAGAGAGAGATTTTACACACAAAGGAATTCATAGAAACAATCTCCTAGTGAAATGAAGAAACATTTATTTACCTGCTGAGACCATAAACAGTAACACAAAGGATATTACTAGATAATATTTATAATATTATATTTTTTATTATATTGTTCTCTTAGCATTAATAATCACAAAATATCTCTCTTCTAAGCAAGCTGCCATTGAGGAACACATACAGTTGCAAAAGTATAATAAAACAGTCTGTTTTAAAGTTTAGCATGGCTTCTAAATCTAAAAATCTTTGTATATACTCATTAATTCAGGTCATGTCCGAATTGCAAAAAAATCTTGCACACCAAATTTAAAAAGGCAACTAGACTTTTATTTTTAGATGTTACAGAGAAACATTTCAACTAACTTCAGTCTCATATAAAAGAAAAATGATATGGAATATAAGATCACTTATATGAACACAGGTTCATGTGTTCAGATGTAGATGTAGAAGATATAAACAGACAAAGCAGAGTTTTGCTGTAGTATCATAGAAACTTAGAAAAAATTCAATAAGCATAATATAGTTCAGTTCAAACCAATCAATACACTTAAAGAAAAATCAGTATATTCCAAAGATAAGACTCCCAAACATAAACAGACAGATGTAATTTATGCCATTCAATGTAATGAAGCTTGTTAAGAATTTCACATTTGGGAAATGAGAGAGATATTATATAAGAGATTTAATCAACATATTTTTTTGAATTATGTACATCTTTCGGCTAAGATATACATTTACATCTTAGAGAAAAAGACATCGAGATTACAGATTTCAAATTCTTGATAGAGAAACAAACTGGCTTTTGAGAGGGATAAAAGAAAGCCTATACATTAAGACATAACATTCTTCAATCAACAAAGGGGAAGAGACAAGGTTTCAATTGCCCCCTGCTTATATGCAAAAGGGACCTTTGGCTAGAGCAGAGGTGATTAAACCTGGAGACCTCTCTCTAATCTTTATTGCCAATCTCCTGTTTTTTTAGCTTGTTTCATGAGAACCAGGGTATTGGGTTTCACAGTTTCCTGCTCCCTGTTTTGAGAAATGTGTTCATATATTCTATGTCATTTTTCCTTTTATATGAGATTGAAGAAGACTCCTGGATGGGAGTGGAAATGTTTCTCTGTAACCTCTAAAAATAAAAGTCCAATTGCCTTTTTAAATTTCGTGTGCAAGACTTTTTTTGCAATTTCACTAACTACAAATACATGAAGAAACCAACCCCCCTCTGCATGACTACCAATACAATAAAAAAGATTTTCATATAAAATTAGTCTGAAACAGATTGTTTAGTAGTTATTTACTGCTTAAGACAATAGTGTTAAATTTGTTTCAAATGCTCTGACCAAATTTATGATAGACATTATGCAGCATGACACTAAAATAGCAACATGCCTTTAAATATATTTGTCATGAACACTGTGAATAGACTGGAGAATAGTTTCACAATAGCTGACTTCACCCTTCAGCCTGTCTGCACTTACTGAAAAATAACTATATATTTGAGCATATGATTTTCAAGATCCCATTGTCATGTTGCTGGCCAGGAGCCCAACAAGGACCTTAGTAACAAGAGTACAGGAATACAAGGTCTCCATTTCTAGTGTTGTAGTATTGGCAGAAAAAGAATCCTATTACAAATATCTTTCCCATCAAAAAGTCATAATCTGCTTAAGCAAAATTTTCTACAGGATAGATATTGTATTTCCTTCTTGGCTAGGAGAATTAATAAAAGTAATCTACAGTAGAAAAAGATTTGAAGTATATTTTAGAAAGTAATGGTTAAAAATTTGTTATGGCTAAATTTCATTTAAATGAGCAATAAAATACCTTCTGCCTATGGCTACATATTTAATAAATTTGCCTTGTATGGAAGCTATATAATTGGGCAAATTGTATATTTAAAAACCATATTAGAGTTTTAGAAAAATGTAGATGTGATATTTAAATAAATTGAATAGAATACAGAAAAACCAAAAGATACAAATACATATATGTACATACACATATACAGAGAGAAGGTGATAAGTATATAAGCATCTCTGATCAGATATATTATTAATTCTTGTAACTCCTAGTGGAACCTGTTTTCATAATGCCACCCTACAGATACAGGCATGCATAATTACCATGATTAGTGTAAAATAAAAATAGTGTATAAGATTTGAAAGAGAAGATTTTCTCCTAATTGAGACATCTTTTCTGTTTCATTATTTGAAAAAAATGCACATTTATCGGTGCTTGTATAAGCATATTAGGGTTTACTATTTTTATTTGCAAGTGACCCCCTTAAATTAGGAATAAAACTTATTAAAGTGTATCAAATAAAATAAAATTAGGAATCTTTTTAAAAAAAAACTTTTTCCCATTAGGATTAGAATGATAAGTCTAATGATAAATCATTCTAATTAAGTGTATTACTTTCATATCCATTCATCCTTAATCTGCATGGTTTTGTTAAGGAAAAATCTATTTAAGTATATATTTCGAAGCATAACTCATCTCAAAATAACCTATTTCTAAATCTACATTTTAATAGGTTATTTAGAGCAGAACATCAGTTAGATAAATAAATACAAAATTCAGTGAATGGTTAATTTGGTGGACATTAACACAGGTTATGGATACTGGATCTGACTAGTGGAATTCACAATTGTACTGCACAGATTCCATATGATCAATGATATGCACAATATAGTGAACTTTCTGGGCAATAGTGTAGCATTTAACCACGTTACATATACAGGTTTAGTATTATTATGGAAGAAATTAAACACTGAGAGGGAAGTTTGTTTTTGAAAGATGCCAGAAACTTCTAAGCAGCTTTCAGGTAGCTGTTATGATCACAAAAGCAAACAAGCCGAGATCTCTTTCTTTTTTCTCTTGCAAATAAAGCTGTGATAATTACCTAACTTTGAGCATCAACAATATCCTATCTTTGGAAGATAGTGACATTTTTAAAGTCCTTTCTTTCCTGATCTGTTGGATATTTCAATTATAGAAAGTTGTACAATTTTGTATTATGATACCCAAATGAAACCCTCATAAGTAACATGAATCAGTTTTGTCATCCCTCAGCAGCTTCATTTGAGATTCTTGAGCATGGGCATGCAATATTATAATACCTCTGCATTTTTCATTCTATCTTCTTGCAAAATTAAAAATCAAAAATTCAAGGTTAAGCAAAGTCAAATTTAAATTAGTTATATAAAACTGTTTTGCTCAACCCTAAATACCAGAACTGGCTTTGCTTTATTATTGACTGTATTCATGGACTTTGCCCATAAAAATCTTTCACATATGATGATCCTCCAAGTTAAACATGGTTTTCCATGCTGTGTAGTGGAACTAGAATTGCTATAAACTATCAGTGGTAACAGTCAGCCTTTTGTCAAGCTCTTTGATAGCTCAATTGTACAACATGTATTTTGTATAGAAAAGGTTACATTTTCTATACAAAATTTTCAAGTTGGCATTCCCAACTTGGATTGAAAGATTCCCTGACATTTTGTAGTCTGAACTGAAGCAGGCAAATCTGTTTCTAAAATTCCACATTATTTGTAGCCTTCTATTCCACATTTATTGCACACTTCAAATTTGCACAAATTTATATGCTTTTTCTTTTTCACTTCTAACATTTATTTACAAATCTCCTAAATTTACACATTTTTGTGAGAGTTTTGAGAAGAAACTGTCTTAATAGTTGGGAAAATGTTTGTAGGTATTAGTATACAATTGAATTCTGATTCATATAATTTTGAAAGAAATCAAATTGGTAAATAGAATAAATTTCTCACAGCAAACTAAAGAAGCAATTGTCCAGCTTGATATAAGATCCTTTTTCATGTTCACATTGGATGCCAATATTGAAAGTGACACAATTACTTGACAACTCTTTACTCTTTTGATATGCTTATTAATTTCGCTGAGATTGGTTCATTCATTCTACTTTAATGCTCTATTGTCATCAAAGAATTTTAACCTTTTCAAAATCATATGCTTCAGTTATTCCCATTTGCTCCAACCTGCATTCATATCAGAGATATTTTACACTGAATGCTGCTTTTCAATTTCTTAGATACTTTTTCCCATACAAAGAGACTGCTACTTTTCTCAGGTCATCTGAGACTTCTTTTATATCTTTTGATATGATTTTTGTCATTACTTCATTGTTGGAGATGGCAAAAGATACTACTTCTCGCACTGTTTATATTTTAATTTATTTATTTATAGCCTGCCTTTATTATTCTTGTAAACAACTCAAGGTGGCGACCATAGTTAACATACTCCTCCTATTTTTCTCACAACAACAATCCTGTGAGTGAGTTGGTCTGAGAAAGAGTGACTGACACAAAGTCACCCAGCTGGCTTTCAGGCTAAGATAGGATTAGAATTTAACAATTTCCTGGTTGCTAGCCTGTTGCCTTAACCACTAGACCAAACTGGTTCTCCCATATGAATCAAACATATAGGTAAGGCTAAGTATTTATTTTGATATTGTGAATGATTATATTGTTATAATGCTGCTTCTTGTATCTTCTGTTAGCTCCCTGAAATTCTTTCTGCCTTTCTGAGATTTTAGTCTTTCTTGGCTTTTGTTTTTTTCCACTGTTGGCAATTTCCGCCCTTTGTTCTGATATCCAGTTTGTTTTCTTCTGCTTCTTGATCTTTGCCAATGTTCTCTTTCATCTTTAGCAACATCTTTGATTTCATTCCATGGTTCCTTTGGTGGTCTGTTGATAGGATTCAGAAGTTCAGAATAAATCCAAGTATTTTTGAAAATGCTATGTGATATAAGCTCAAGTTCATATCATGAAAATTGATTATTTTTCTTTCACTGCTTTAATTGATGTAAAACCTACACATGAGCAATTTCTGATTGGTTCCATAGTCAGCCTCTGGCTACATCTTTGCTGCATACAGAGCACCTCCTTGTATCAAAGTAATGATATATTGCTGATATATGTGTACTTCATTTGGTGATATCCTTATATATAGGTATTATTTGGGTTGTTGAAGATAAAGAAGAAATAACCAAATAAGTAAAACCCAATTAAGTTGTTTTTCTGTTTCATTTCTGTCCTTCAGACCATACAATCTATTTCCTCCATTTCCCACATTGATATTCCACTCTCCATCCACTAGCCTCACATCTTACTTGTATGTAATGTTAATTTCATTTTGGACTTCACCATAAAACATGTCAACCTTCTCTTCTTTTACATTAATGTTTGGAGCATAAACTTGGATAATTGTCATATTAAAAAGTTATCCATGAGGTCTAACTAATATTTAGTTATTAAAAAGAGAAATTAATTAGTACACAAATACTATGCATGTTACACCCTTCTGGAATCTGAAAGCAATGCTGTTCTTTCTTTCTTTTATATCATGAAGAATAAATTGCATGATCATCTGACTTAAAAAGTCCAATTCCAATCCATTTCTATTCATTGAAGCCTAAGATGTCAATATGTAATTGACTCATTTCATATTTCATTGTATTGATCTTTCCATATTTTCCCGGTAATTCTGTCTTTGTAGTTTTGGATTTTATTACTTTAGCTGGACTGCTGGGATGACTTTCCTATCTTAGATGGCCCTGCTGAGCGTCTACATACCTCTAGAATACTTTTCCAGCATTCTTCACTGATCCTTTGTAGGAACATTTCCATGCCATGATAAGGCTGTTTAAAAAGATATGAAGTATTGAACACTGATGGTGGTTAACCTATTTTTTTCAGGACACTATCATGTTCAGCTGGAAGGAAGGAAGGAAGGAAGGAAGGAAGGAGAGAGAGAGAAGGAGTTGTGGGACAAATTATTAAATTTGGCAACTATTGCGTAAATGTTACATTTATCAATGAAATCTATATTTCCTGTCTTTCATCTTCAACCAGGAAATTACAGACTGCAAAAAAAATTGAAACCCACCTGCAAAATTTACCCCTTGCGATAATCTTATCTTAATTATCATTTTAGAGAAATTGGTAAAAGGTATGTTTGGATAACACATTTTGCTATTATGCATTCACCATCCTGTTTACATTCTGCTATTCATTATTAGCTGATTTATCTTTCCTATAGAGAAGAATATATAATGTACTGAGGGAAGTGAAATAATTATCCAAAAGAATCAGACTATTGGAAAGGTGAAAGCAATAAAAACTCAGTATTTATAATTTGTACACCCTACTTGTTATTTTTTAAAGTGAATTAAAAGCTCTGTAGCAGCCACACATCTAAAGCTCATTGTCTGAAGTGGGAATGTGAATTAATTTGCACTGACAGTGCCCTTAGTGCATTTAGAGGTGTC
This sequence comes from Acrochordus granulatus, assembly GCA_032468055.1. Taxonomy (NCBI): domain Eukaryota; kingdom Metazoa; phylum Chordata; class Lepidosauria; order Squamata; family Acrochordidae; genus Acrochordus; species Acrochordus granulatus. Next base: position 4,980 of record JANHZU010002081.1, on the reverse strand, counting down.
AAAGCTGTCGATTTACTTTCATAAACTGTATGTGCTCTATGCTGTTTATGCTGATGCATAAATGTACCTTTTCTAAAATGTTGTTAGCAAAGCAAGTGGATCTGAGAGTGAATAAAAGACAAGATCTTTGGAAGACAAATATACACTATATATTTACACTCAACTGATTCAGATATGAAATGTACATTTATTCACAGAATGTATTTCAATTTTTAAATTTTTACAATCACTCATTATACAAATGATATAAAAATAAATATGAGTTCACTGAGCTGCACATAAACATGATCAGGCTTCCTCTAATCAAGAGAGGAATTAACTGAAATTAAGCCTGAATTAAGATAACTATTATAAAAGTCCCTTGACAGTTATAACAACTAACTTGGGCCTAGCTTTTATTAAAGCATAAAAGGGTCTGTATTTTAATTTTTGGAAGGTGAGATGGTTTTCAATCTGTGGGTGATTAAAGAAGAATGTTGAGGTTCATAATCACAACAGCCACACCTACATTTTTCTGTGTTTACTTCTATAATACTTGTCTATTATTTGTGTTTATTCAAATAAATTAACATTGGTTAAAAATACCATCATAATATACTCCTAACTCAAACATAGGTTTTCGAGCCTTTCATACCATTGTCAAGTTCATTTTTAAATTTGCTTTCTTCTTCATAACAAGTTAAAAATCTTTGTTATTATCATAGCATTTCTTGATGTAGGTTTAAACTACATCAAGATTACATAGTTAATATTTTAGCTTGGCTGTCAATTAACTCTCAAGTATAGGCAGGGTTTAATCTTTGATTCAGCTACTTTTCAATGTCACCAATATATAATATTAATAATGATTTATCCTGTGTGTTGTTAAAAGGATTGCCTATGTTAACATATGTAAAATACTTAGGTCAGAAATAAATAAACTTGATGTATGTTGTGAATACTATTACCAAATGGAATATTGTATCTCTTCCTGAAGCAGCTGATATGTTGTTTCTCACCACCCTTTCTAACATCACAAGATGTTGCTGACCACTGTAGTTCTAAGATCTTTCTCCTGGACAAGTGATCTGAGCTCCAAGCAAAATGTTAGGTTTTAATAAATCATTTTAATAATAATATTAATATGATCTTTATGAAGCTTATAAAACCATTTATAAATAAAAATAATGCTTGAGCTTGCTGCTTACCAGTATCTCAGGTTCTAATTTCATTTTTTTAAAAAAATTAAAAGAAACTTTAAACCTTAAGACCATTAGCTAGCCAAAGCAAACTGCAGATGGATTTTATATTACCTGCCTACCCCTATAGACATACTGTCTAATTCTATATTCGTATTACTGCATATATGAATGAAAAATCTTATTCATGAGTGGCAGCTCAGCCACTGATAGATCAATACATTCCTTCTCTTCCAGCAGATGCAGCTGAAGCAAACCACTTCATGAATGATTTCAAAGATGAAACTCTTTGAAGTGATCCCAATTCTGGGAAAAAAATATTCTTCCCCCCACCTTCAGATTTTTCAGAATATCTTTGACAGTGTTATCAGAATTTCATATTCATCACTAATGCATCAAAGGAATCTCAGTGAGCAAATAACACTCATTTGGTGCTTGTCTCATTTGCTCCATAAGCAAAAATTTAGTGGCAAAGGTATGTAAAAATTCAAAAAAATCAAAAGTCTTTTTTTCAGAGCTGTATTTAAATATTAACCAAGAAATACTGCACCAGAGAATCAGCCAGCTTAATGTTTATTGTGTAAAAATAAGTGTAAGTTTGTGCTACCTTAGAGCTTCAGAGTTCTGTATTGATTTTCTAAGATTATATAATATTGTATTTTAAATATATGAAAATAACTATAGGATTCAATTATTCTCTTATTTTTAAATGTTTAATTTATTTTGACCTACTACTGTGAATCTATTTTCTTCTTTTCCATGTGCACATTTACTGTAATATTATCTTATTCCCTCCAGATATATTTTGTAATAAGCAGTTTCTTTAATGCAATTTACATTCATAAAAGAATTGAAGTGTTTGATTTGTAGACTCCTAACAGGTTTACTGAAATGAATTTAGACAGGCATATTTTCACATTTATTTCTGATATTTTTTTAAAATAAAAAATAACACGGTTTGCATTACTTACTTGGTATTTTTTTCACTAATAGAAAAAATAGAACTAGTTGTGCTTGCTAATACTGAACAATTTACAAGTTCTAACCATTTCCATTCTAAATATTATTTCTTTCTATTTCAAGTTCCGTGTCTGTTCTGTGTTTCAAACTTGCTCCTATAGAAAGCAAATCCCTGGCTTGAGGTTGAAGCAAGGGCTAAGTAGGAACTTCCAAATTATTCCTTTGTGTGAACCTTGAATAGAGAATAGAGTGGACCAGTTCAGAGAATGTTTCAGACAGCATCACTTCAGACAAATTTTGTACAGTATTGAACTTTATTTTATTTATTTTTCTCCATTCTCCAGATTTCTCCATTAATTGTGTTGTGTACAACTGTGTTGTGTTTGGTTGCTGAATGTGGTGGATAGAAAAGAACAGTTGTTTGCTGAAATTAAGAGGGTTTTTGTTTTAATTTTACTCTTTGATATTTCCTTGTTTTCAAAATGCTTTGGTAGGAAGTCTACAGTACTGGTTTTAACAATGAATTGTTCAACCATTGAATCAGAATGGCCTTTGCAATCTGGTTGCCATTGATTTTACCAGTCATAACTTTTGCTTACTGTTGGAAGTGCCAATCTGGTGGCATGGGATTTTCAGCATCTCATGACTTATTGATAACAACCAGTGGTAGAGTGTGGACAAGTAAGAATTTATTCTGCCCCATCTTTTTCTCCATCACTCTACCTACTCTTTGTCAAGAGATTTCTAAATGAGTTCACATCTTTTTGACTTTGTTCTCTGGTATTCAGAAAGAGAGAATACATGCTCCTTTGACCCTCTTCCTATTAGGATGTAGCTTGGCAGCAGCCATATACCTAATATGTATTTTCTGTAAATAAATATTTCTAGTATAAATTATGAAACCTGCTTTATTGATTATTAATCAAGTTAGACTCGTACCCTCAGGAATGCTCATCTGCACACAGATAATGCTTCAGCCTCCAATCTCTTATACTTTTCTCTGTACTCTATCCTCAACAATTGGTTCTAATCTCTTCATGTAGGAATACCATTATTCTTTGCCATTATCATTTTTTCCTTTTTTTCAGAAAAAAATGTTAACCTGCTTGAAATTTGCTACAAATATTCATCACTAGAGGATTCATGTTAACTGAATGTAATGTTATTACATTCTATCAATACACTCTAGTGTTCCTATTTAGAACTACTCTTTGTGAGGATCAACATTTCAGAAATAATTTTCTGAAATTATTATATCTATGGCAATCCAAAAAGAGCATGGCACATATCCATAACCCTGGTCCTACCTGTCTCTAAGTATAAATGGTCTAATTTGTTGAGCCTGGCTTTATTCAGTTTCTCATGTTCCAGATTAAACATGTTCCAGATGAAAAAAAGGAACTGGCCCTAAATAACCCAATGAGCTATGTAGCTCAGCAGGAAAATGTGTCTGGAGCCTCCAGTCTCAGCCAACATTTTAATACTAGCTGTGTACCAAAATCCTGAATAAACTCCATTTCTTTTTCTATGCATCCTACAGTTTATCTGTAGTTGATGAATCTGATGTATTGTTGCTGTCATGGGGCAAGCTTTTTTAACAGTTTTATTATGTGATTAGATGTTTAATTTTGTTTTAATTTTAAGATATCCAGAGTCACCTACAGTACATATGAGTTGGGTGGCTACATAAATTTGTTTCATAAAATACAGTCATTTGAAAAAGAAAGTACACCCTCTTTGAGTTCTATGGTTTTACATATCATCTGGTCCTTAGCAGCTGTTAAAAGTAGGTAAATACAACCTCAGATGAACAACAGCACATAACATATTACATCATGTCATTTATTTTACAAAAAGAAAGCCAAAATGGAGAAGCCATGTGTGAAAAACTAAGTACACCTTATGATTCAATAGCTTGTAAAATCACCTTTAGCAGCACACAGTTGAAGTAATCATTTTTTGTCTGACTTGATCAGTCTCTCACATCATTGTGGTGGAGTTTTGGTCCATTCTTCTTTACTCATTAGTTAATTGATATTTGCGGTCATTTGTTTACACACAGCTCTCTTAAGATCCCACCACAGCATTTCAATCAGGTCTGATTGAGGTCTGGACTTTGACTGGGCCATTGCATCACTTTGATTCTTTTCTTTTAGAGGCATTCTGTTGTAGATTTGCTGGTTTGCTTGGGATCATTGCCCTGTTGCCTGACCCAATGTCAGCTAAGCTTTAACTGTTGGACAGATGGCCTCACATTTGACTCTAGAATACTTTGGTATACTGAGTAATTCATGGAGGACTCAATGACTGCAAGGTGCCCAGGTTGTATGGTTGCAAAACAAGCCCAAATCATCACCCCTACAACACTGTGCTTGACAGTTGATATGAGATGTTTATGAAGATACCCTTTGTTTGGTTTTCACCAAATGTGGCATTGTGCATTATGACAGACATTCGTCTGTTCAAAAGACAATCTTCCAGAAGTGTTGTGATTTGTTCAGATGGAACTCTGAAAACCTAAGCAATGCTGCCATGTTCTTTTAAGAGAGAAGAGACTTTCTCCTGGCAACCCTTCCAAACAAACCATGATTGTTCAGTCTTTTTCTAATTGTACTGTCACAAACTTTAACATTTCACATGCTAACTGAGGCCTGTAGAGTCTGAGATATGTAACTCTTGGATTTTTTACAATTTTTCTGAGCATTGCATGGTCTGACCTTGGGGTGAATTTGCAAGGACATCCACTCCTGAGATAATTGGCAACTGTCTTGAATGTTTTCCACTTGTGAATCATCTTCCTCACTGTAGAATGATGGACTTTAAATTGTTTGGAAATGGCCTT
>JANHZU010002080.1:169166-181692 GCA_032468055.1 Acrochordus granulatus | reverse complement strand
CTTCCTTCCTTCCTTCCTTCCTTCCTTCCTTCCTTCCTTCCTTCCTTCCTTCCTTCCTTCCTTCCTTCCTTCCTAGGGTCCTCCTGGTTTGTCTGGGATCCCGGGCCTTCCTGGCAAGAGAGGACCACGGGTAAGTCCAAGCACATGGGACATGACAAGGGAAAGGGGAGGTGGAACAGGTATCAATAGGACTTTGAGCTTCTCATCTGTCCAGCACCCTGTACTTTTTGCTGTTGCACATTTTTCCAAGTCAGAAAGGCATGCGTAGAGGGGACAGACTCTGAACAGTTGGGGGTGTATATGGAAAAGATTATATTTCTTGCTGGTGTCTTCCAGCCACCCCACATGGAAATTTTGGGTTTGGTAGCCCAACACTTGGCCAAGGCCAGATTGGAGAAGGTGGCTGTTTACTTGCCTTGTCCTCAAACATACTGCTTTTTTTCCAACCAGCCTGAGATCAAGGTGAAGTTCTAAAGCGGAAGGAGAAAAACCGCTATTCTGCCAGCTGCTTGTTCATATTGCAATGGTGTTTTTTAAATGGTGATTTTCATTCACTGTGTTGTAGAGCCAGTATTAAGTCAGGGACAGTCTTCTATCAAACCCTAAATTTATGGGGTGTGTGAATGACCCTGGGAAATGAAGGGAAGATATGCTGCCTAGAGAACAATCAGTTAAAGGGAGGAGGAGCCCATCACTGAATAATGGGTAGAGAAATAAACTTAGAAAGGATCCACCCTAACTTACCCGGTGGCAAAAAGAGATGGTGGGAGATTCGTACAATTGAGATTACCAGGTTCCAGAAGATAGGGCTGAGGTCACAAGCTTGCTGCAAGCTCACCACATGCTCATCTAGATTTTGCCTTTTTTTAGGGACCTTCTGGTCCCCATGGGAACCCTGGCCGCTCTGGACCACCTGGTGCAAAGGTAAGGAAGAAAACACCTGGGGGGAATAGATCTGAGTATCTGCTACAGTTCTGGAGGCTTTTAATTGATGGCAACTGGACTTAGTTCTTTGTTGTTTATGAGAACTTTCAATCTTATCACAAGATCTTCATCAGCCATGGGGAGTTGGGGGAGGGTAAAAGTCGTCATGAATTAGTTGCCATCAATTAGAAGCCTCCAGAAGTCTTTGTTCCAGGATGAATGAGAAGTACCACAGTGTATCTGCCATAGTATTGCTCATGAAGACCAAGGCTTCTGTTCCAACTTTGAGATTGGGATATAAAATGGAGGCGGGTGGTTACTGTCCATGTAGTCTCCTTCTTTGCTTCTATTTAAGATGAGAAGAACAGTCTTGCTATGATTGTTTGCAGGTTCCCCATCTCTGGAAGTTCTTGAAAGGTTGGTCAATTGTGTATGACATTGGTTCAGTTGGTTTTCCTGCACATTGCGGAGAGTTGGTCTGAATGACCCTCATAAGCAAGTCCAACTTCACAATTCTAGGATTAGTTTAACAACAGCTGACTTCTGCCAATTAAGTAGAAGACTTGCACATTGGGAAAGAGGGCACGAAAGCAATACTGTGTCTTCTTGTTGCTTTCCTTCTTTCCTTTTCCGTTCCCACCCCTTTCTTCCTCCCTTCCCTTCTTCCTTTCCCTCTAATTGTGTGATGTCTTCAATGCTCTTGATGATTTTGGAAAAAGGTTTCACTTGTCTGGCTCCTTGCCGGTTGCCTGATTAAGAATTAGGCGCTGGAGAGATGTGTTGGCAGGCAAAAATCTATGCTGCATTTAAAGGCACCATAAGAGAGTCTAAAGAAGAGAGGCCATTAAAAAAATCCAGCCCTCTAAACTTTTCAATTTATATTTTTGTCCTTTGCAAGGACTTGCAGATCATGCTTTCTCATGCAGTTTATTTCTTAAGGTATCATGTCAAAAATCCAAAGCTTTAAATTTCACTCCTGGCTCTGTAAATTCCACCTGGCCTTTGTGACGTAGGTGTGAACCTGCTGGGTATGGGTAACGGTGTTCATGGAAAAGACAGCTGACATGAAAAATAAACTTCCCCCCACTTTTGGATCTAATGGGAGCTTTGCCAGTTCTGTGTCACCTGGGACCAACAGGTAAAGAAGGGTCATTAAAATGATTTAAATTTAGAAGGAGAAGCTTTGGGGGGGAAGGAAAGCAAAAAGGAATTTAGCTTTGATTTTTTTTAAATGTTTCCACTTGCCCAGGCAGCAATTTGGTGCTGCTGCACATAGATCCCTGCCTTTGATAATAGCTGCAGTGGACTTATCAGCACAGCTTCATTTTGTGCTTGACTCTGCTGGCCAGTTTCATTCAGATATTGGGCAGTCACGTCTGGCCTGAGTCCCCTGGATTCTTGGCTATCTTTTGCCAAAAACTTTCCACAGCTAACTGATTTCCACTTGGCCTGGATTACTGCGTGTGTGTATATGTGTGTGCGCACAGATGCATGTGGGACTGTATAAAGAGTGTGATGCACTGATAAAAATGGGAGAATATGGAAAAGGGAAGGAAATATGGACCAAAGGCAAATTAATATGTCATCTCTGTACATGCAGCTGGTTCTCTCTCCTACTATTGGAGAAATTCTCAACTTTGACTGATGACCCCAAGCGGAGGTTCATGGGGGATGTGAGAGCATCACTTAATTCTGGGGTTGTACATTTGGAAGTTTTTAAAAAAAAACCTCAGAGAAACATTAATAGCAGAAGAAATCTGGTGATTCATGAAACTTATGCCTTTTAATAAAATTTGTTAGGCTGAAAAGATACTTCCAGACTCCTTTTGACTTGGGTGACTGTAGACTAAGACAATTTTCTCTAGTGATTGGAGACGATCCAAGAACTGTGTTATTATTTCTAAAATTAGTAGGCTGTAGTGCGTCATGAATTTCTTGCACTCAGAGGAGCCCCAGGATTAAGTAGATCTGGTGTAGAATGGTGAGCAAAGACAGGTCAAGCATGTTGGCCTCTATGGAGACTCCAAATGCAAGAGAGAATGCCTTAGGATGTCAGACCAGCAGAAGACACGAAGAACACTCAGTTGCAGAAGCTAACTGCAGGAAGAGGAGTCTTAATGCAGCAGTCACTGTACATCTTTGAATCTGTTGCCCTTCACTAAATTCATACTTTCTCCAGGAATCACGAGAAGCAGTTTGATCTGGTGGTCAAAGCAGGAGACAAGAGTTGTGGTCCTGCCTTCACATGGTAGCCAAATGTGTGAGTTTGGCCCAGTCACTTTCTTTCTCCTCTAGGAAGAAGACAAACCACTTCCTAAAAATGTTGCCGAGAGAACTGCATGGACTTGACCTTGTAGCTGGCAGGGAATGAAGTTGATTCAAAGAGAAAAAAATATGGAGTCATCAACAGAACATTGGCACGGCTATAAAGGATCCTCCAATTAGATGAACACATGACACTTTGGTCACATGTTCTAAAGTAAACTACCATGATAAAGTTAACTACTAAAACATGCTTAACTCAATTTAAGCTTGTAGAGTCTTATTTCATCCTTCCACGTTGCAGAAGGCAACGGCAACCCATGTCTGTTTGGTTGCCAAGAAAACCTGATGAGTCCATGAAGTCTCCAGGAGTTTATTTGATAGACTTCACTTTTTTGGCTAAACAGAAAGAGGGAGAGAAAGGGGGAAAAGTCTTCCCAAATATAGTGGGGAGTTGGATTTATTTTTATTTTATTTATTTGTTGCATTTTTAAATTGCCTATCTCTCTCAGAGAGGGACCCTACTGGGCGTTATTGGCACTGTGCTCAAGACCTGGAAAGCTTCCAAAGGCCTATTTAAAAATGTAGATGTTCAAAATTTACATTATAAAGCTTTCTAATTATATTGCAGGGTCTATATATGGGTAAGATGCAAATATTTATGTGTAGAACTCTCTTGGAGGCCAACAATGTGACAGAACCCAGTTGTAATCCAACATTGACAAAGAAACCAGGCAAGCCAACATTGCTGAGCCCAAAATGTTGTTTCTATTGCTCTTCCTCCCTTGTTCCCCTCTTGAGGGAATGAGGAATGGATGCTGATGGATAACATCCGATAGAAGCCGTGATCCCTGCTAGACTGAGTCAATTCTGCTTCCTGTATCTTTTAGGTTGTTAATTTCATCACTTAGTAAAAAAAAGGCTAAGAAATATATATGCAATCTTTATGGAAGCTACTGTAGGCCCTACAACTCATTTGCTCAACTTGAAGGTCAGTTTTTTTTACAAAACATCTAACAGAAGGTCAGTTTTTTTTACAAAACATCTCCCAGTTGCTCAAACTTTCTTACAGAGAGACAAGACAAATATCTCCTGTAGTATTCTGTATTCTCTTGCAGTGGATCTAAGTTTTGTTCTTTATTTTCAGGGCCAGAAAGGAGATCCTGGATTATCCCCTGGGAAAGCATGGAATGGTCAGAAGGTAAAGTGACACTCAGACACTCTTGTATTAAGCATAGGACAAGTGCTCTACGTCGTGAAGATTTTGCATTCCTCTTCCCCAGTTCTCAATGAACTAGGAGCAGTCAGAAATATTTAATAACAGTTAACTTGATTTATATGCTGTAGGACTGTTCTCCAATCCTCAATGGAAATAGAAGAAAAGTCCACTTCTCTTCTGACCTTCTGAATGTGCCATAAAGTAGGATGGGGGAGTAAGGTCCTTGGCGATTGTAGACAAACATCAGATTAGCTAACATTTATAGAGCCATGACTAAAGTGTCTCCAGGGGCTTGACTGAAGTGAGAATGCTCCTAGAATTGATCTGACATTATGCTGTTTATGCTGTTTTTAATTCTCCAATGGCAGAAGTCTTCTGTTGTTACCTTGTACAAAAATATCAAAAGAGGACAGTAAGTAGTACAAGGAAAATGAGTGCACACGAATGCTTAGAAGCCATCTTCCTGATGTAATATGAGTAGCAAACATGTCAAAATTGACTACTAAAAGGAGAAGCTTAGTTGGCCCTGCAATCCCAATTTCTCACTCTGTTCCTTAATACTATTACTGTGGTGTCCCTGATAAGGCCTTTGCAGTCAAAATTATTATTAGACAGATTAGAATGAAGTTCATTCATTATTTGGCCGAACCGAATAAAAACCAATCATTCTTCTGGTTACAGGGTCATATGGGCTTACCTGGGTTGACAGGACTTCCTGGATCACCTGGTAGGAAGGTAAGAACATTTTATTGTGGGGTGGATCCTACTGGATGGTTCTCCTGAGTCAGAGATGGAGTCAAGTGATGTTTTTGCCCTCAAACCCAAGAACTGAAACAATTATTTAGCCTTGAAACTAAAGGTCTTCCTCCATGTATCCTGGAGGAGCTTTTCCAAGAACAATTTCAATAGATATTCCAGCTGTTTCATCATGATGTTGTAGGAACATTGATTGTTAGGAAGAGCCTACAAAGAGCCTATATTTTGTACCTTTGGCCCAACTTTAGTTGTGGTAAACTATGTAGTATTTACATAGGGATTGTTGAATGTTAACTTCCAACTGTCCCACTGGATTTTGGGCACTGAAGTTCAGGAGCATCAACAGGTGAACCAGTTGTCCACCCAGTTATAAAGACTAAGTTTTACAACCTTCATAGGAAGAGTAGAGGTCACTATACAGACTTCTATATTCAAAGTGTGTCTGTGTGTAAATTTGGGAGTGGAAGGTTATAACTTATCTGTTGGCATTACTGTACTACAAACACTTCTGATTTTCAAAAGTTTCTCTGTTTTCCTTCTGCTTTTTGGAAATGAGAATGAGCAAAAGCCAAAAGTGTGGGGAACTAATGTTCTTTGGGAGAGGGCTAGAAAAGGGGCCCTGTGTCCTCTAAAGCAATCTTAGAAGTGTAGCGTGGCAAAGCAGGAGCAGCGTTGGGTCATGTTTTGGCATAACTGGATATCTGCCAAAACCCACATCTTAGCTCATGAGTTGGCAGTGCACATATTTCCTGCTGCTGTTGCTGAGCCAAAAGTCCACTTTTCCTCCAGCTCTTTGGGTTTGATGAGACAATGAAAACAAATAGAAGAAAAAGCTTCATGCTTTGTGCTGTAATTCACACCAGGATTCTACCATGTGACTCCTTCAGACATTCATTCCGGCCATAAGTTTATCCACAATGTGTTTTGCCCCTTGAGAAGGGTGTATGAAAGAGGTGACCAAAGACGTCTTCGAAAGAGGCAGCAATTTCAGCAGTTACTTCTTTTTGATGGTGGTTGGTCCGTCTGTTGTTTCTATAGTCATCCTTTAACCTGGTGCTAATCCTCCCACATCTGGAGAAAGTTCCCAGTTGCATGTGGGCTGAAGAATGTGAACCATCTCAACATGGATCAAATTTGCCATTGCATCTGGTATGCAGAAGTGTCCCTGCTGATGTTGCCCAAGATCAGCTCAGATCTTGGTCTGGATTTGAAGAACCCATGGGAGTCTATAACGAAGTGGCCAACAACTGCTACCTAGGAATCTGCAAGAAGGTTTTTTTCCAGGTTTGAGGTGCCTGACCATTTTTGTATTGTCAGAATTGTAAAGTACTTTTCTGGATCTTGATCAACTCCTGGAAAGTTTTCAGCTCACCATTAAACGAGGCTGTGTTTGCGGTCTTTTGTCCTTGGCGGATGTACAGAGCTGTTCGCCTTGGTCATTATTTCTTCTGTTCTTTTCTCTCTGGTCTGTCACTTGGAACATCAGCTGGGGATTAAGCTTGCCACCTGAGATGAGAGATTAGTTCTGTAAAGTGTCCTCCTTTTCCAAAAGAAGGCTTGATTGTGATTAACAGCCTGGAATTCTCTGGAAGCTTATGAAAGAGAATGAATCCAGATGGTTGTTTTTCTCCTGTCTCTTGTCATTTCCAACTCTGCTTGAAGAGACTTCTCCTTGAAGACCCTTGGGAATGTCTATCAGCTTTCCTTAAAACCTGATTTGCCTTTCCCCCTTTGTCACAGTCCCATCTTCCTTTGGCAACCAGGGCTGCCATGTTCATTAAATGCATGGTTAAATCAAGCAGTCTCAGCGATGGTCACATTTGCCTAAAGCAAATTATCAGACTAGTATGTAGATGGAGAAGAGGTGGGTGGTTTGTTGGGGGAGCAAAATATTTCAATTTCAACAACTCAGGTTTGGTGCTGATTTTAGATTTCTGCTAAGGTGCAATTGAGCTCTGGCAACTTGGGGGCGAGGTTAGCAAAATCTTCATTGCTTCAACCAGATGTGCTGTGTTTCTGCCTGAAGCAATGTATGGAGCCACATGCTGAATTAGACAACTGGCCTGTCCAGCTGCAGAATGCTCTACTGTGACTGACAGCTGGCCCAGCTTCCATGCATCAAGAAGGAATTTGGTGCGTAATGAGACTTTGCTTCTGATTCATATATTTCTTGTGCTGCTTAAGAAGACAGAGACATCTGCTGTGTAATCATGGAAGGAATCACCAGTGTTTTGGGTGGCAATTTTTTTTAGTGCAGTAGTTCAAACTGGGAAACAAAATCACATAGTTTGGCATGTGGCATCTCCAGCTCACCCAAGATGGTCTGGACTTCTCCTTCCCATCTCCTCTCCCCTTTCAAAGAAGGTTGGTACCTAGTGATCCGTGATGCTCATGCTTTGTTGTTTCAGCAAGTTGGATCTTATGGCTTCCTGTAGGAATCTACCTTCATGCATTCTGAAGACGACTTTTCCCAAAATAAGTAAAATTTATACATATGTGTTTATTTCTTTGAACAGGGACAGAAAGGATATCTTGGTCCAAGAGGCCATCCTGGAGAGCCGGTGAGTATGTGCCCTAATTTTCTTTTTCAGAGATGGGGGATGCCCATCTCATGGTTGGCTCAGAAGTTCTGAATGGATGGAAAAAATGGCAGCTGTCCTGCTAAGACAGTTGGATGTATGAACTGGGCTTAATTCTTCCTATTCTCTCTTCCCCCCATCCTTCTTTGTGTTTTCATTTTTGGACAGGGTGAACGAGGAGCCCAGGGGAACCCAGGAGCCAAAGGTTATCCTGGCAGGCAGGTGCAGTAAATCTTTTATTGTGCTGAATGCAGCACAGGGTAGGGGAAAAGCCTGGTAGGTGATTTTGGATCCTATCAGGAGAGGGTTGCAGGTGGAGCAATTGCCTCCTCCTTTCTTCTCTGCATGGGGAAAGCTAGCATGTCAGGGAGAAGGCCTTCCAACCCCAAGCTTCTTCCTGAGATGCTGCTCTTCTGGGAACAAGGTGTTAACTCACACTATATTTGATATGCAGGTGGTATGATCAGTGAACTCCTATCTCACACCAAATTCCTGAATTTGGAAGTACTGTCTCATCTTCCTTCCTTTTACAAGGTTTTAAATATTTTCTTTAAGGACGGTCCCTCTGGTTAATGCATTGTGGGCAAATTTGCAAATGTGAGAAGAACAAACCGTTTCTAGCAACTTCCTTTGAGTTAAGGCAAACCCATTTGATGTGTTTTTTTTCAGCTGAATGGAAGAAAGATTGTGTGTGTGTGTGTGCCTATGAGTAAACCTCCTTTCATTGGGGAAAAGAGACAATGTCAAGTCAACATTTGGTAAAGTGTAAACAGCCATAGAAACCTTTCTAAAAAAAGAAAGAAAAAAAAGAAGAAGGATCATTTCAGTGGCCAAAACACTCGACTGATTTTTCTGCATGGAGAAAGAGGATGACAAAATCCTGCTTTAGATTTAAAAGAAAGAACCATTTGAAAAAAAATCTGCCAATCTCATGAAGTTTTCATCCTTGTGGATTCTGCCAGAGGTAAATCCTTCAGAATCAACAAGTTGGGGAAAGTAAATCTCATTCTCTGTCTGGCTGGTGAGACCCACCTCAGCTGCAATGTGAATGTACCCCAGTCTGCCCATTGCTATCGTGGCATTCTTACAGAGAGACCCTTTTCTTTGAATTGTGCAAATTGGGAAGATGAGGTGGGCCCAGTGATGCATGTTTGGTTTCTTGTTCTTTTTTTTTCCTTGCAAGCCATTAGACCTTCGTATAAAAACCAGAACCAGAGTACAATAAAACATGATGAGCAACCTATTTATGAAAAACACACAGAGGGAAAAATAATATTTCTAGATCAGTCACTGTCTCTCCAAGAGGACTAGCCAGATGCTTCTGACATTCAGTCGGCCAGGATGTGAGAGCAAAGAATCAGGTTGAACTTCAACCTTCACAGCCCTTCCAAATTGGAGCAAAAGCCAACTAGAAGCTGTGTGGCTGGACCCAGGGTGATAATTTGGAAACTATGTTGGCATGGCAGCTTTGTACCCCATAGCTTTGCCCTATGGAGAAAGCAAGGCTTAGTTTCTGCTTGCCTGTTCTAGATTCAGGGGCTTCCAACATCTGCTAAACTTCTTATCAAACGTTCAGCTCCCAGTGAAGGCAACTGATAAACGTGTCACACGTTGGCCAGAGGTTGAACGGTGCGTCTGTGTGTCAAGTAAGACAACAGATGACTTCTAATCTGTTTGATCCTGGCCATGGGTCTGCCCTTTTTGAGTTCAGTAGGCCTTCTCCGGTCACAGGGCACCTGTTTTGGATTACGGTTGGAAGAAATGCCTGAGTCTCTTGGAGAACACAAGTAGATTTTTTGCAGAGTCATCTCCCTCCAATAATTAGCTGATTCGTATTAGAATGCCTATTATTATTTGTCTCCCTACCCTTTGAAATTCCTTTCTAGTTCTTCCTTGGCTTTCCTCCCAGCTCCCAGCAGTGTGTTCCCCAGTCTGGCCTTGTTCCTCTGTGCAAAGATGCTGCAATCTCAACATCTCCAAATTCATCTGATTTTTCTTTGTTTCTCTCTTCCCTCTTGTGTTTTAGGGATTACCTGGACCTATAGGGGAGCCGGGCCCCAAAGGGAGCCAGGTAAGTCAGGGAGAAAGTTTTCCTTGGCCAGTTTAGGGGCTGGCTTCTGAGTTTCGAGTTTGAACCTGCAAGTGCTTTAAAACCTTCTGATCATCCTCTCTTTTAATGGAGATGCCGTGGAAGAGATCAGACCTGGGGAGAAAACCTGGAGAGAGAGGGGCTTAGCTCCTTTTCTGCCACCAGCTCAGCTCACCTCTTTCTCCAGACCTCAGTTGGACTTTTGTTCAAACCACTGTGGGTCTTGGTGGAAGGCAAATTTTACCAGATTTCAAATAAACATTCAGACAAATTTCAAGGAGAACCAACTACATCTTGTGGTAGTCTGTCCCACTGGTCAATAGCTTGTGTAGTATAATTATGTAGTTGGGTCCAGATTTTGGGATGGGTCTAAATCACGGTGAAAGTTGCCACTGTTTATATCAGGAGGAGTGCCCGACCTTGGCAAATTTTAAAATGTGTGGACTTCAACTCCCAGAATTCCTCAGCCGTGCTATGCTGAGCTCCGCACATCTTAAAGTTGCCAAGGGTGGACATGCCTGGTTTATATACTACGGTCTGCCTTTCCATGAAAAATCTGCAATGACCAGAAATTTTGCTCAGATTTCCTTCTCCAATCTAAGTGTTGATATCTCTTTTTACCCCCGAGATTCCTCCTCCTTTTTTCCTTCCTTCCCTATTTTCTTCCTTTTTTTTGGCCTCAAGAAGACAAATTGCAGTATTATTGCCTTATCTTGCTCCTCTTCCTTTACTCCAGTTCCAGTTGTAAATCACAGTGATGCTCCTGGCCAGTAAATCTGCCTCCTCTTTCTTGTCATGTGCTCTGTTCCTCTGAGCAATAAAATGCTACCAGCTGAGTTTTATTGCCAGGAAACTTGTGAGCAATAAACAAAAAAGTTAACCTGGCAGCAGTTTCATAAAGTGTATGGAAAAGAGGTGAGGGGTGGAGGTGTGGGTACAAATGAGTCACCTTGGTAATAGCTTACAGCAACGAGTTCAAGCTGTAACAAACCCTGTCCCCTTTTGATAGCCTTTGGAAAATTCCAAATCTCAAAGAATTGCATTTCCATTCCATAGGGAATGGAAGAAATGGTTATTACTTTACAAAAGCCACTAGGTTCCTTACAGCATATTCTCAGGGAGGAAGGGGACAATACCTGTCGTTATTCAGGATTGGTGGAAAGTGAATTCTGCACGCTTGGGTTTTAAAAAATGTTCTTCTTCTTTGAACTTGAGTGGTGAGTGTAAAGAAGATTAGAGACTTTGGGGCATGATGACATTTGCAAAAGTACCTTTCCTCACAAATATATTAAAAATACATAAAAATAATTAGTTAGATCCAGAAGGATCTGTTTGCACAACATGTAACTTGGACTCTGAAAGACTTAGGCATTGCATTTATACCACCCGCTAAATTTGATTATTTTGTGCTTAGTATGAAATGCTAACGCAGTTTAGAGTTCTATGTGTGGAATAAAATCAGAAAATGGATTAATTCGGTACTGGGTAAATTGTGTTATCAGAACGCAGCTAGAAATGTCCAATGAGAGTTGATAAGGAAATAAGGAAGTGATGAAAACAAGAAGAGGGTAATTGGCTAATTACTATTATTATTAGCCAAATTGGTTACCTTGATTCTCCTACCAACAACAAACAAAGGAAACTACACCTGTTATCAGAGGAACAAATACATATGCGCATACACAGTAACATAAGCTCACAAATGTTTAACCTGTAGAAGATTGATTGATTGATGAGAGATTGATTCTGGACTCTCAAGATGCTAGTCCTTCTTGGCTCCTTGGATCTTTTCTAGCTGCTGAGGTTATGTTGCCAATGCTACTACTGGCAGGAAACCTTGTTTTTTTTAAATAAACTGGACCAAGCTCCATGATGTTTCTGCTGCCCCCTGAGCCAGGTGAGGACCCCATCTATTTGTCTGTTTGTCTGTCTGTCTGCTGACACCTCCTCCCTGCAAAGCACATAATCCCTGGTGTGAGGGTATGTGCCCTTGGACTACATCGTGGAAAATATCACCATGCAGTCCATGGGCATATACACTTGCCCCAAGGTTTCTTTCATCACGGTCGCCTAGACCCAGCGCTGGACAGTGACCTGCTCTGACCCTCCACCTTCTGAGGCGACAAAATGCTCTTTGTTTTTCTTTCCCTGCTTCCCACAGGGGTACATTGGTCCACCAGGATTGTTGGGAACACCAGGGGCTGATGGGGAAAGAGTAAGTATTGGCAAGTCTTGCTTTATTATTGTGGGTCTGGGGTGTCCCCCTTTGTTGCAAAAAGCAATGGGGCTTAGTTGTGAAGCTCCTTTTTCCTTCCCCATCTATCCTTCTGGTCTTGCTGCAGAGATGGACCACCAAGCTCTCGCTACATCTTTAAGCTCAGCATCTTGCATTTTACTCAAGAGCTCAAGCTAGAGAGAGTTGTACTTCTAACTTTATCTACCCATTAACAACCCTGAGGGATATAGGCTGAGAGAGAGAGAAAGTGCTGGGCCTTAAGTCATCTTGTGATCTTCCAGGGCAGCAGATTACTCTCTGCTTTTGGCCCAGCGTAGCCTTACTTTTAACCATACTGGTAGTCATGGTAGTTGAGAGCTGAGCTACTTGCAGTCTCTTGGATGTGATTCATTGAGGATTGCCAGTGGTGGTGGGGATGAAGAAAACTGTGGGTGGGGTCCTAAGTGTCCAAGTGAATAGAG
>JANHZU010002080.1:124493-141203 GCA_032468055.1 Acrochordus granulatus | reverse complement strand
CTCAGGATTTGGGGGGACTATCACAATTAGAAAGTCTCACACTAATTCCTCGCAAGTTCTCATGGTCAGCTTTTGTTCAGAACTTTAATATCTTTCTGCTGCATCTTTTTCTGGGATCACGTGGAAGCTGCATTGGGCCACCATAAGATCAAAGGAAAGACTTCGTAGCTTCCAAGAGTTTCAGAGAGGTGCTATGTTGACATCCTCCAGCAATTTTTCTCAGTCCTAATATTTACACGCTGCATAGACAATTCACCTCCACTGCTTTCCCCTTCACAGTCATCCTATAAAGTAAGCAAGCTTAAGAAATTACAATTGGCCCAAGTCGGCTTCAACAAGCAGCACTGAGCGCTGGTGGGTCAGTCAACCTTATGACTTCTCTGCATATTTTGTGAATGGAGTGGCTCACTTCTGCTTCTCTGTATGGTTCTGTCTCCTAGGGGGACCGGGGCACAGTTGGATCACCGGGACCACCAGGCATCAAGGGGTCGATGGTAAGGAGTAAGTCTGCATTCTCTTGCTCCTCCTCTGTCTTGTCTATGTCTTGTCTTCTTTAGTCATGTGCCTACTATTTAGATGGCAAATGCTAAGTCACTCAGTGACCTTTCTCCTCCTCCTCCCATGCCTCCCTCTCCTCTTCCCTCTCCTCCTCCTCCTGTCTTTGCCTTTTTTCTTTGTGGTCAACTAGCGTGCTTGACCTAAAGCCAAATTATCATAATTTCACACTCATGTCCTCTGAGCAGCATTAAGTGCCTACTCAAAAAATCTGCCTTCCCAGTCATAGCAGCTTCCCAACCCTGAGAATGCAATGTTTCTCTTTGATTAGGCCACCTTTTAAGTTTCTCTATGGGCCATTTTAAGGTAATTAACCTTGAATGACCACCTCCTACTGCCTGGCTTTCTCTAAGATGGTCAGAAATGTAGGAGCTCCTCTGTAGAAAAACAAGGAAAGGCCCCAGAGCACAAATAGAAAAAAATGGTTCATTGATGCAAGCTAACACTTTCCATCTTGATATTACACCAGCCAAACCTAAAGTTAGCAGCTTAGAGAGAATTAGTCCAAATATTTGTAGTTTTTCTCATTCTCCCTTGCCACCAAATACCCAGAAAAACTGAACTGGTATGAATTATATCATGCAATAGATTGGGAAGCAAAGGGTCTCAAGGAGCGCATTGTGATCATATGTTATCTGGGTGAAGGGGTTATTTTGGTTGAATTTGTGTAAGAAAAGACAATATTTTCATTGACCCTGCTTTGATATTGCAGGGCCATCCTGGAATATCAGGAGGAGTTGGGGAGCCTGGCCCCCTTGGACCACCAGTAAGTAACATCTTTTTTCTTTGCAACAGCCCAAAGTCTTCTTCTCACTCTGTTTTTGATATCCATGTTAATTTTGTTCAAGGGGAAAAAAATTGCCAGTACAATTTAGAGCAAAGTTTTGCAGAACTTGGGTTATGAATGATTTTCTCCAAGCAGTATAAAAGTAAAAACTCAATAATTGAAATAAATGTATTAAAGAAAATGCCCAACACATTTCCCTAAAACCTTGTTCAGTTTCTTTTGATTTTGCCAACTAGAGGTCATCTCTGAAAAATCTCATCTCACAAGATCTGATTGTGAGTCCCAAGTTAAGGAAGTTGTCTTATCATTTTCAAGGGACCACCAGGTGTTTGTGGCTCCCCAGGAATAAGAGGCCCCAAAGGTCGGCGGGTAAGTGACATTTACGATATTTTCTACAGAATTTGGGGTTTGAAACAGAACTGTTAACCATCATCTCAGAACTCCTGCAATGTATTTAATTAATGAAGGGACAAGTAGAAAGGTTTTGATTACTTATTTTTTCTGAACAAGGAAAAGAGGCAGATCCTTAAATATCCTGAAACTTCCTACATTTAGGTTGGCCTGCAAACCTAATTAGGGATGATGAGCTACCCTTTCTGCCCTATAAGCAGACAGTAAGCATCAACCTCCTTTTCTCATGCCTTCTCCACTAGAGTTGTGAAACCAGTTTAGGAATCTCCTGATGCTTAACAGGTAACAGGATCAATTTCTAGGACTGTTGATTAAACAACCATCACTGAGTTGGCTTTGACCCATCTTGGTGGTATGAACTGTTCATTCTAGATCTAGTTCTGTTTCCAAGCCTGAGAATCCTTGTGAGTAGGTTGTGACAATTGCAGCTTCAAATTATCTGCATCAAAATCCATGAAAGTTTAAAAAAAGTCATGATGATCCAGCTGCAGAATTTGCAGCTGTACAGGTCATTCTTGTTTCATTTTGACTTTCTAGATGTTAAAGCCCACCTGCTTTGAACTTTTCCTGCTGGTAAAGGGAAAGGTTTCCCTTGCCAATCATGTCTGATTCTAGGGGGTGGTGTTCATCCCCAATTCACAGCCAAGGGAGCCAGCATTTGTCCGAAGATGCTTCCATAGTCACGTGGCTGGCATGTTGATACACCGAGGTGCACAGAACGTTCTTACCTTTCCCATCAGATTAGGCAGTCCCTACTTATCCACTTGCATTTTTACATGCTTTTGAACTGCTAGGTTGACAGGATCTGGAGCTCACCCCATTATGCGGCAGCGCTTGGGTCACAAACTAAGGCTGCTGACCTTACAGACAACAAGCCCAGTGCCTTAACTGCTTGGCCAGGTCCCATATCAAATAAAACACAAAGTGAGAAGTGATAAAGAAGAAGAGTTGGTTGGAAGTAAGCATTGTCTTGGCTTAAAGCTTGTTTTCTGCACAGCTAGTTGAAAAGAAATTGCTTGGGTGATTGGTGGAAGAGTCTTTTGTACAGCCAGTTGTTGTGTTTTTTGGTTATTTCTTAGGAAAGGGAGATGCCGAGTTTATTCTCCCTACTGTCATTGCACTGTTGAGGGCTTCCCCATCATATTCCTAGTGGTTGGAAGAACTGCTCTGGAAGAATGAATGACGGACAGGAACCCAATTTTGTGGAGCAGGAACTCATGGAAAAATAATTCTGCAAATCCTCCTGAGCCAAAAATAATCTCTGTCAATGACGTTTAAATCTTGAGTATTTTGCACCACAAGGAGGTCATGGAGCCAGAAGGAAGCCTCTCCTTGGCTCCTGCTTGCTCTTTCTTTTCCCTTCCTTTTTCATAATTCTCCCCCCAGTGCCAAGTCTGTATTTCCAGCAGCAATGTCTCTGCAATTGTGGTTTTTTCCGGCAACTTTTCTGCCAAACGCTTCCCACTCTGTACAGCTCCTGTGCTTGGCTTCCCTTCCCATAGAGCTGGGATGAAACACTTCAGGCCCAAGGCATGGCGCCGGTGGCAACATTTCCTAGCTACCCTCATCCCCAAAGTTTTGGAAAATTGGTTTTTATTAGGTGGAAATCAGACTCAGCGGGTGTCTCGTTTGGTGCAGGGGAAAAGACTGGATTCAAGACGAGCGCAGCATTTTGTGTCTCGGATCATCAAATCTGCTTTAGTCTAGAGCAGACCAAGATTTTTGGGGACCCCCACAATTCAGCAAAGGCCTTCGGGAACCTGAAATGAGGGCTTCAATTAATCAGTATTATTCTAAAGGAAAGATTGGAAGTCTTCCTCTGTCATCACAACTCTCTTTTGCTGTCTTTTTTTCCACTTTTGAATTCTCTGGGATTTTCAAAATCCTTTGGCTCTTTCTTGCCTTTGGATGGCTCTATGTTGGCTTTAATTGAAGTCACTTGAATGCATGATTTAAATGCATTTTTTTGAAGAACTTGGGTCTCCTGAGCAGTTATATGAGACCCTTTAAGCATCACCAAGTACTTGCTTGTGTCTCATCAAGATGTTTTCTGCTATTTTGGGGAGGGGGATAATGAGAGAAAACAATGCCAGCTTAAACCTTAGTTCAGATAGAATGTAACTCATGAATGCATTTATCAGTGTTGGGAAAGACCCATTCATTCCACTCACTTTAGAGACAAGAATTGCTCTAGGGATCTGCTGAAGTGAAGAAGATGATGCAACAGATGAAACTCTACCCATGCCTGATTCGACCTAATATTATTGATCCTGATTGGTATTGTTCTCTAGGCTTTCAAACAGTTTTTTACAGTCCTTTTTAAATTCCTTTCTAAATCTCTGCAAGAACATCACACAACCTTGCCTTTCCCATCTCTGTATAGATTTGGCCACAGTTCCCCAAAACGTTTTTATTGGATTGTTGGATTTCCCACAGATCCTGAAGGATTATTATGGGTTTCTGTGTCAGCAAAGAACAGCCAAATTGTGACTGTTGTGCCAGTCACCTGCCGTTTGCAGGTACAGGGTTTCTTACAAACATCCCCCAATCTTGGGCACTAAGAACAATAATTATCTCCTCCTTTAAAATGTTCCTACACTTTTCCCACAAGAGAGCTGTGTCCTTCTGGGCATTGTGGGTAACTAAGATGGCAGGAGGCAGGCTGGAGATAATTCCAGCCTACTTTACTCTTGAATGAATAGCATAAATCTTTTCCAATGGACACCCAGATAGCTCTCTTTGCTCCACCCTTTTGTTATTATCTCATGAGAACAAATCCTTAATTTTATTGACATTTATCTGCCCCTCTCCTCTTTTTGGTTTTGTTACGTTTCTGAGGAAATAAGCCCCTGGCTATAATTTTAGATCCTGCCGTTCTCTGCCTGTCCTCTGTCTCTGATGTTGCATCCAACAACATAATTCAAGTCAGAATGGAAAGAGGTTCCTCTCGTTTCTTTTCTTTGCTGTTGTTGTCGCAACTGATCCCACGTTGGGCTGTTTTGTAGCCCTTTCAATTTTCAAAGGCAAAGGGATGACTAATATGGTTCTGATTCAGAAGCCCTGGTGTGATTTATGACGGTCTCAAATTTAGCAATTATAGTGTTGGGATGGAAAAGACTCCATGTCAACTTCTGGGGAGAAAAAAAAACCCCAACCCCAAACTAAAAACAGACTTTTTAAATTATTCTTCCTCCCGTGACAAAAATGGAACTTGGTTCTCATTGAGCCTGCATCCTTTTTCTTGCATATTTGCACCATGGGGGGATGTTTGTTCATTAAGTCCTTTGAAAGTTGTCATTTGTAATGAGCCCTTGATATTTTTTTTGGTGGAATGATTTTAATCACCCCCCCATTAATCCTCAACACAAGCAAAAGATTGTGCATCATTCAACATGGGCTCTTTACTTACACTCCCTAGCCTCAATGCAATTAAATCCATGTGCTTGGAAAATGTCACCCAGTCATTGCAAGATCGGTTCCCTTGCTGGATAGGATAAGAAATCTGTCAAACTGTCAAATGAGTTGAAGACACTCACGGAATTCCCTCCCCCAGAACTACTTCTTGCTGCATCATGCTTTTCGTGTTTTCGAACCATGGAGCAGACAGAAGATAAGGTGAAGAAACCACCTGGTGTGGCTGATTTCTACTAGAAAGAGTTGTAGTCCAACTACAAGGCATACATTGCCTGTTCTGAATTGATTGATTCCTAATTGATTGATCCACATGTCATCAAGTTAGGGTCATCTCTTAGTGGTCACACCGATAGAACTTCTTCAGGAGAATCTGTCCCCAACTTGACTCTTCTGGTCTTCGAATGGTGACCCTTTTTTGATGTAATAAGATCCATTCAACTTGCTCCAGGTCATTTCTTCTTCTATTCCTTCAACCTTTCCCAGCATTAAGGGAGCTCCTGCTCGACATTTATTTATTTATTTGGCATTTCTGTAGCTGAGTTCCTGGCTCCAACGGCCAGTGAATGAAGGAATAAATCAAGGAGGAAATTAAATGATGAGATGACAGGCTGTAGACTTCTGTCCATCAAAATACAGTTGTGAGTTAGGGTTTTACTCATTTTAGCAAGCTAATGTTCTTTTCTGAAACCACCACCCTAATTTCTCGTAACAGAGAGATACCAGTTATTAGACTTCCTTTGTCACTTTTTCTTTCTGCCATGTGAAAGGTGTGTTTATGTTTGTGACCTGGATATTTTTTCCTCCTTTACAAGGGCGCTCGAGGTCTTGACGGAACACCAGGTGAAACAGGGCCCAAAGGTCCCAAGGTAAGTTCCCCCCAGTCAAAAATACAGGACATTGTGATGGTTGCCATTGCATTGCTGGAAAATAGAGACCAGACATTTTCCAAGTTTTTGTGCCAGACCACAGGAATCATGCTCAGGAAGTGTCTTTGCTACTCCAGCTATTCCATGCCTGATGATTTGATTCTACTACTAAGTAATGATGTGACTTAGGGGTGGGCAAAGCAGCACGAATTTGATTCAGTTCATCAAATCAGTTCAGAGACATCAGATTCAATGAATCCATCTGAAGTCTCAATCTGATTTGGAAAGTTGATTCAGTTTGGAGATTCGATTGAGCTGCCTTCAAATCGGATCTCAGAATCAATGTGTTACAAAGCCCTATGAGATAACATTTCTGATACTTCTGCATAGCATAGATAGTTAGAAAGCTTTTCCTCCTTGCTGAATCCATGGAATGAGTTTTAGCATTTAGAGAAATCCACTGACTGAGCACAGGCTGGCCCATGTTATAAACACAACTTCCCTTTTCTATACATGATTTGTTAGAAAGAAAAACAGCCCAGAACGCATCTCCATGATGTTCTAGTTTTTACCTGCAGGGTTTTTAAAATTTTTGCATGAAGGCAAGCCAGGAAAGAGGATTTTGGATATTAGATTTGTCTTTTAGACTTGGTAAAGTGGGAGAATTCCACCACATGTCCCTTTCCTTCACAGCCTTTAATTGTAGAGTGGATTTTCTCTTCTGGTGTTTGGGAGAAAGAAACATGTGACTTGTAAATGGCTGAATGGAAACAAGGGAAGAAAGTGCGTTTTTAATTTTTCCCCCTTTTGTTATAATTTTATTAACAGGGCCTCCCAGGACCTCCAGGCAAACCAGGATTAGATGGTCAAGAGGTACATTCAATACTTCTGGAGCAATCTGAAAGTGTTCGAGATGTTTGCAATACCTGGTGACCTATGTGATTTCAAGTCTTTGAATTCATGTCTTTGTATTTGTAGGGAAAGATTGGTGAAATGGGAGAGACCGGGTCTCGTGGCTTCCCTGTAAGTCCGCCTTCATCTTGCTTTGTAATAAAAATAATTAATATTTTATCAGAAATAGTTATGGAAAGATACATTAGGAGATGATTTTCACTACTTATGGACTTGTTGATTCAGGCTGGTAAAGTTGAAATAGGGAGGGTTTCCCCCCTTTCCCTTATTATGGCCATTTTCCTGATTTTTTTCTTCTTCCTTTTCTTCTCCTGATTTCTGATTTCTACTATCTTTGAAAATCTTCCTTCATCCCACTTTCACAGTCGTTTGGATTTTTTTAAAGCTTTAAGTTTAGTGCATATTTCTTCGGTTTTTCCTTACACGCAAATATTTTGAAAGAAATTTCCTTGATGATATTTTTATGTATTATTTTAATTATAGTCGTGGCTAGCTCTTTGAAAACTCATTCATTTTTCCCTCTCTTCTTCTCTCACACAAGTTATAAAGCTGAATTACTTCATTTGAAGAAGTGGAAATACTGAAGGCAATTAAATTTATGAGAGAGGTTGCATCTAGTTTAGAATCTGGGCTCTCCACTGTCTTGTTTAATTGCAGGGCATCCAGGGATCTTCTGGGCCACAAGGAGCAAAAGGGCTTCCAGGCGGCTTGGCAAGTACCACAAATAAATCTCTGCTTTTGTCTCCACTCCTGACCAGTTTTCATTCTCTCTCTTGGATCTTCCTATCTGAGCATCTTGGAGAGAGAATCCATGTGGAGGAACATGAGACTTCAGATGAGCCACAGTATTGTTGCATCTCTTTCTGCCTTGCTCACTCCTTTTGGACATCTCTTTGGACAAAAGGAGGTCTTTCCTAAATGGATAAGAAGAATGAATGAAATACAATTCTTACGATAAACAGGAATTGAAATTTGATTGTCACATTTGGAAGGACTGCCAGAAATGTTCTGTGTATGTTGAATTTTCAGGCAACTAGAAAATTATGTCAATTACTCAACCAACTCATCAGTTATACACATTTAAGATCCTGGCCTGGTCCAGGAAGAATCTTTGTGTGCTCTTAACTTTGTATCTTTATCTTTTCAGGGACCTCCAGGCCCTCCAGGCCCACCAGGCATTTTGGGAGAAGTTGGACATAAGGTAGGATATGATTCCTCCTTCTCCCTTTCATTTAAGTACAATGCCATTTGAATTTCCCATGAATCTTCTTCTCCCTTTATTTTTCTTCAGGGACTACCTGGAGAAGCAGGGCAGCAAGGGCTTCCAGGGGAACCTGGCTTGAAGGTAAGGGAGAGAGAAGATCATCCCTTCTGTTTAGGTGACCATGACTTGGATTCTGCTGTGCCAGCTCATGCTGGGTTTGTTGTTCTTGATGACTAAGGACATCATTGTATGATGATAAAGGAAGAGTTATAGCTCATTTATGGGCTAAGATTTTGCTCCCTTTTAATATAAATCAGGGATGGATTTGGTAGGAGGAAGGAAGGATGGAAGGAAGGGATAAGAGGAGGGAAGGGAGGGATGAAGGCAGGGAGGAAAGGAAGGAAGAAGAAATGAAAAAAGGGAAAGGAGAGAGGGAAGGAGGGAGAAAGGGAAGAAGGAAGGAAGAGAGCTGCTGCTCTTCTCTTTCATAAGTGACAAAAACTTTTATCTAGTGCTCAAAGATGAGTAAGAGTTTCATGGCAGACTGATAGAATTCTAGGATTGAAATGTAGTTGTAGAGTCTGGACTAGGACCTGCTAATTTGAACGAATTTGGGGCTCACTCACTTTAATTTTATTTTGGTATGCACTTCTCCAGCATCTTGTTGTCCCCTTGTCTTCTCCTCTTCCCTGATCTGAAGAAGTTTCATGGAAAGCATTTCCATAGGATGCCTTATTTTAGAAATATAGAAGCACTGGAGGCTCCATGTTGCTGGAGAGAGGATTGTACCATAAAAGACAGGATGACACATATATAATCATACACCTTGGCTCCCCATTGCTGTGTAAAATTCCAGTACCCCATAGCTCAATCATGGGACCCCATCCCATCCTTAGGAATTAAATTCCACTTCCTTCCAGCTTCTTGTCCTCCAACTGGTCTGTTTGCTTTGGAAAGCCTTCCAAGAGATTGCTAGAGCTACTGTGTCTTTAGACTCTCTGAGGGTCTCTCACTGTTTTCATCTCTATTGGTCCTGCATGATGTTTGGCCAACCCCTCCTTTTACTGTCTCAGGAATGAAAAACCCTTTATTTGCCTAGCCTTCCAACTTCTCTAACAGACAGACTCCTGGAGAGAAGCTCATGTTTCAAACAGGAAATGGCTTTTCATCTGCTGGAGAAGCTTTCAGCCATTCTCCTAAAAATGGTGTGTGCCCAAGGTTAGGATTAGTTGTACAGCTGCTCCTTCAAGGAACGGCATTTTGGATGGAGGAGAAGCTTATTAAAATAAAGCATTGAAGCAAATAATCCATGTTTACATCTTCCAAGATGTTCGCAACTTTCTTCTATGTTGGTCAGATGATTCCTTCTACCTTCCTAGCACTGTCATGTGCCAAAATCGATTTCCTTTGAATGAGCTTATTTATTTCACCTCTTATGCCAAGAATCTGACATTCTGACATACTTCATAGCAGTTGTTCTTCATACATTTTCCTCCTCCTTCTTAACACGTCTCTAAAGCTAACTTCAAAAATCTCTTCACTTCTTGCTGTTCCTAGGGTGACCTTGGTCCACTTGGGGTTCCTGGAGAACAAGGATTGGTTGGCCAATGGGTAAGTAGAAACCTACCCATGCCCCCCTCTCTCTGGCATATTGACATTTATTGTCCCAATAAGATATATACAGATTTTACAACAGTCCTGAAATAATTATGGAGTCCTTGATGCTCTCTGAGCTTGGTTGATTCCTTGCAGACATTTCATTAACCAGCTAGGTAACCTTCATCAATGTTCATGAGTGTCAGGTTTGAAATTGCTATCTAGTTGGACAATGAAATGTCTTCAAGGAAACAACCAAGCCCAGAGAGCACCAAGAACTCCACAGTTCAACTATAGACTCTGAATCTATAGAGATTCTCTTCTATTTGTTCTGAAATAAGATTCCTGCTTCTGCCAAATTTGACTTCAGCCCTGTGGGCAGGTCAAGAAATGCTAGCTTTTTTTCTTGACATTGAAGGAAGGTTCACTTTGAGGGCAAGAGGTGTTAAATTGCCCTGAACTAGGAATGTTACAAGTAGGTTCCAATGAAACATTGGCATTTGCTAATGGTGAGAACTTCAAAACTTGAGATTAAGTCTTGCTGTAAATGATGGCAGCTTCTATTGTTCTTTCCATGTTTGTTATAAGGGAGAACCAGGCCTTGAAGGAGACAGTGGCCCAGAAGGAACAGATGGCTTGAAGGTACATTCCGTTTCTCCCCTTTTTATTATTTGTACCAGATCCTGTTTCTCTGACTCTCATTTTCACAAAATCTTCTCTGGGATGATTCTGAAAAAATCCTCTTAGAAAGGGTCCTTCTAGAAGACATATATATCTATTGCTCTGTTTCCTTCTTCATTAGACTCTGAAATTAGAGGAACCCAGTTTTTCCATTCCAGAAAAAAAAGTCAGTCTACAACATCCTGCCCAATAAATTAAAAACAAGAACATAAATTCCTTCTGCAGCTTGTTATACGACTCCAGCCAGGTAGTTGGCTGTATGATCATTCAAGATTAGACCAAGGGAATCTCTTTTTAAGAGAATTTTCCATTTTGGCTTTCCCCCCTCTTCAGTTCAGAAGGTTTTCATCTGTGAATGTCCCTGCAGATAGAAAAACTGGCATCACAAAGAGAATAAAGATCTAACTATATGTACTTTAAAAAAAAACTTGCAGGGAGTTTTTACATTATATTTTGCTGGGTCTGTAGATCCAGTGTTCAACTCTTGTTTGCTGTCATATAGATTTTTTAGTAGAGATGGAAGAATTCTTGTTTTTTTGCCACTGAATTTTTCTCATTTCTCTATGCGTACGTAAAGGAGAAAGTGGTTAATTCCCAGGAACAGAAAAGCTGTCTCATTTCCTCTTTGTTTCCTCTTCTACCCTTCTCCTCTTGCAGCTCCATGGCTTTCTAACTCAACTGTGAGATTGTGAAGCAGCTGTCATCCTCCTTCTGAGCAAACGGGAAAGCGTGTTACTCATTTGTTTCTTTCAGGGAGACAAAGGACAACCAGGCTTGGAAGGAGAACGTGGGGACAAGGGACAAGGAGGGCTCCAAGGAAAAGAAGGCCCTCCTGGAGATCCTGGAATTACAGGCGTCCAAGTGAGTTTGAAAAGTTGTTTGATGTTTCTTCTGCCTTGTTGGACTCATGTTGACCTTTGAGGGAGATGCCATACTGTGTGTGTGATCCTGGGGATTTTGTGAGCTTTGCAAAGGGAGATCATGCTAGAAAGGCTTGCAGGGGATAGGCTGCATGAGGCACAGGTGGCATCTTTGAAATGCAACTCACATCAGCATATGTGCCAGGAAAGGACATTCATAGCCTCAGCACAAATGGTGGAAGATAGATTTATCTTCTCCCCAACCCAGCTTTCTTGAGGAAAATCCTTTTTCATTTATTCTATTTATTTATTTATTAAATT
This sequence comes from Acrochordus granulatus, assembly GCA_032468055.1. Lineage (NCBI taxonomy): Eukaryota > Metazoa > Chordata > Lepidosauria > Squamata > Acrochordidae > Acrochordus > Acrochordus granulatus. Next base: position 129,596 of record JANHZU010002080.1, on the reverse strand, counting down.
TATATGCTGCCGAAATCTGAAGACTCTTTTTTATTAAATTGATCTGTGTTGAAATTTCCAATTTATTATTATTGGACATTTATTATTTGTGGTTTGAGCTACTGTTCTAAATTGGAGTTTTCCCAAAGTGGTCAGTATCAACCCCTAAGGGACTATGCAAAGGTTGATAAATGGCTGGGGGTCAAAGGAGGTTCAGTAAATGTCTGGGGGTTAATAAGTGGTTGATAAATGATGGAAGGTTGATTGGGGTCAATTAATCTTTTGGAGTCTCTGTAGACTTCCACACCATTCCCTAGTCTGAAGGCTAACAGCAAGACAGTGTTACCTAGAGTTAGATGGTCAACCACCAGTGTGAGTAGCCTTAAGTTCTCAGTATTATTCCTAGTACCATTAGTTAAACTAATATTTATAAAGTTATTTTCCTATAATAAATGTTTGAAGGTCCAGGAACAATCTGAAACTTCACAAATGGCTTGATGAACTAAAAGAGTTTGGGGACCCCTGATCTAAACTTTAGGTTTAGACTAAATCTTCCCAATTTCTACAGGTTGAAAAACTTGAGCTTTTGTAAGGGGTAGATTTACATCCCTGGCTCAGGGCTACCTTTTTGTCTTTTTGCCAATAACCCTTAACTTAGAATAAAATATGTGTTTAATCAGCTCCGGATGAAGCTTTTTAGAATTCTAATCTGGATGGCGTAGAGCATCGTGCATGTGAACAGCAACTCTCTGGCTGGATTTGGTGGTTTAAAAAAATATTCAAGTCACAGTCCCAAAATCTTCCCCTACCTTTTTCCAAAAGCCAAGACAAGGAATGCTTCAAAACTTACATGTATGCCATTTTAAATAAGATTGAGTTGTACAGCCTTATTCAAGAGGTTTGAATGGATGCTGTGTCCTTTCTGCCAAGCTGAGCATTACCGTGGCATGCATTAATTTTATTTTTAAATGAAGAAAGGAACCAATATGATTTTGCTGGCTCGCAACAGCTTTCCTTTGTTGTTATTTTTGGTGGGGTTACAGTACTGTCTCCAATTTTAGTATATAAAATGCTGAAAAAGAAAAGCATGCAGACCACCATGCAACCTACGAAACAGTAAGGATTCTCTGGAGTGGAATATGATTCCTGGTGATTTCATGGAGATGTCCATGTTTTTTTTTTAAGCAATAACATAAAACCACCTTGCATTGTTTAAAAAAGTCTGATGTACTCCCACCCAAGTACCAATCAAAAGGGAAGCTTTCCCTCTCTCAGACTTGGCTCCTGGTGACTTCATGGGCCCATGTGTGTAGCTGTTTTGACAATAAAGCTGGTTCGATCTTCTTCAAAATATTTTTCAGCTTCCCAGTCTACCTGAAATCTTGGAATATCCTAGTGGACACATGCATATTGACAGATGTGTAGAAGGTTCATGGAGATTGCTTCCTGTATTACAACACATGTTTGCAAGCATGTCTTCTGGTTTCAGCATCATGTTCTTTGCAGTCTCCTTTCATCCATGCCTTTCTTTTCCCATCTTGATCTCCTCTCTTTCCTCTCCTATTTCCCAGTTCTCTCCTTGCTTTGCAGGAATTGGTCATTTGGCCACAGATTCCACCTTGAATCCATCTCTCCTTCTATGTGGTTTCTTTTTCTGGATTCCCATGGAAAATCTGGTGCCAGAAGTGGCTTATGTGGGATGGCCTTGGCTTCTGTAGGCACCACTATTCCTTATGATCCAAACCTTGGAGAGAGATTTGATCAGCAAAACTGGTTATAGGAGAAAGGAGAAAAAGAAGGAAGAAAAAGGGTATAGGAAGGGGGAAGCATGAAGAGACTAGAAGTTGAAGAGGAAGAAAGGAAAAAAAGTAAAGGTGGAAAATGGAACAACAGAGAAGAGGGAAGAAGGTAAAAGCAAGGGAAGAATTAGAGAAGGAACACAGATAAAGTAGAGGAGGAGAAAGGAAGGGTTTTGAAGAGAAGGAGGGCAAAGAGGAAAGATGAACAGCTCAGTGAAAGTCTTGATGCAATGCAGAAGTTATGATGGCCTTTATAGGAGAAGATCTGGAGAGGTGGTTGAACTCATATGATGGCCATCTTGACTACAAGCCTGCCTCTCTTCATTGGCTCCATCTTTTGCAGAGTCCTCAGCAGCCATTCATTCATGTTGATTTATGTTGGTCGTGATCAACCAAGGGGTCCAATCTGCATCCATTGGTGACTTGCCAGCTGCTGGATACAGCCTACCAGGAGCCAAGCTCAAACAGTTGTTTGCAATAGTTGCTTCTCTATGCAACTTGGTGCAAGGGAGGAAGGGTTTTTCTTTTTACTCCCTCTGTAGTCGATTGAGGAAGCCAGCCAACTGGCAAACCCAGGCTGATGGCTTTTCAATGGCTCTCTGTTGCTGAGCACTGTGGGGGTTTTTTTCATAATATGCTGCCTTTCGTGTGCCATGAGTATGAACTAATTTAACTTTTGCACTTCCAAGAAAGTAATTGTGGAGTCTGTCAGTAATGAAACACATCATGCCAGGGAAAATAGCAATTGTTTGCTCTTTCTTTGTTGCGAGCAAAGGAGTTTTCTTCTTCCTTTTCTCTGATCTTTCTCACTGTGTATTTAAGGAAGATTTCATAAGGGACCCTACCATCTTTGGTACCAAAGGAATTGCAACATCATTTGGACATCTTCAGCAGTGGAGATTTGCATGTTTCTGGTTTCTCCCACTGGACTTCTCAAGGCACAGAGGCTCCTTGTGACAATAAAATGTTGCCAGGCTTGGCATGGCACGTTGGCAGCAAGAACTATGGTTTACAAAACATAATTTCTGTTTTGTTCTCTGTGGTTTGGGGTGATGAATGGATAAGCAAAGCGGTGGAGACAGGGTGAGGGGGTGAAATCAATTTGGAGCCTGTTTCCAGCTCAGAGCAGTCTCATTTGTCTTCCTTTGTATTAAACATTTACTTTGTATATTTTCTGCCTTGTCTTTCCCTTTTCACAGTGCACATTTTGGCCCACATTTTATGCTAGCCTAGATAGCTTCATATCTATTTTATCTTTCAAGGGTGCTCATTAATTGCAAATCTCCCACAATAGTGGATTTTTTAGTTAAGTATTGTTCGCAGAAAATTTGGATCTTATCTGCATATTACTTGTGGAAGTGTATTTTGGGTTGGTTCCCATAAAAATGGGGAAAACATTTGGGCATTCCTAGCCAGGATGAGTGTAATACTATATTGAACTTGGGTTCTTGACAACCTCATGGTTATGAAAGAGTAAAAGTCAAATAATAGCTAAGTCTGAGACATGAGTAAGCCAAATCTCTCTCTTATTTCACCATTTCCATGTGAAATATGCGTACAGTATCTAGGGAAAATCTAAAGTCATCAAGAAAACAGTCATTTTTATGTCTTCAGTAGACATGCCTCAAAGTCTTGATGAAGATCTCCAACATGATTTTTACTTCTATTTCAGGTGACCTTCTCCAACCAGAAACATCCTTCTGATGCATTAAATAAAAACGATGAGATTCTAGGAACATTGTATTTAACATTTGAAGTCACATTTGATTGTGGAAGATAGCTCTATCTTCTGCCCATCTGTGAAATGCAAACTTTGGAGACTTGTGGAAGGTTTCCTAGGAGACAAATCCCTGTGAATATAAGAAAGAAAACTATTATTAATGGAACTGACTTCCATTGTGCTCTAGCAGTACTATTTAAAAAAAAAATCCTAAATGTTTGGCTTTGGTCTCTGATCTGAAGAGGATCAATCTTTTTGACAGTGTTGATTTTTCATTTTGGTTAGCTCTTTCAGGCCCTGTGACTCTGCCTTCAGTCCATTCAGTCCAGTTTGGTCTACTAAACAGAAATTAATCTCTCCCTTTCTGTTATCTGGGGCCCAGCCTTGTGGCAGGCATCCTATAGCACTTCATAAGAATTCTCTAGTGGGAACTCCCAAGAATTGGTTGAAGGGATTAAAACTGTACCTCAATGAATAAATAAATCATCCATCTGCTGGGAAATCACTCTCATCTTTAGCAATGCAGAGGAGGAGAGGATGGCCGTAGCACATCTTCCTTCTATGTAAATTGGCAGGAATGTTTGCTTGTGAGAGTTTAATCCAAGAGTTGGGATGGGGAAGCTTTATCCAGCTGGCATTGCTTTAGAGTCATTACAAGTTGGGAGGAGAACAGAACTGAAATGAATCTGTGAAATGTAGCATGTTCTCCCCATGGATTCCAATATAAGTGTTTCTCTCTCTCTCTCTCTATCCCCAGATCCTTGTCTTGGAGTCAGTGATCTAGACCTCATATAAGGGAGGTGGTAAATGAGTGACCTTGAACAGAACTGAGTATGCCTTTTCTCAGGACAATGACTTGATCAATTTAATCAGTTCTCCCTCCCACTGAAGTTCTAATGAAATATTAGTTCCATGTAACAGCACTCTTGGAGAGCTGCTGCTAATGTAGGCAACATCAGATTGGAGGAACAAATGGTATGATCTGCTCTGGTGTCTTCCAGTCCTCTTAGCATCTTCTAAGTTAGAACCACGTTGAGGTTTTCTGCCAAAATTGATCAAAGTATGATTGAAGAACCAATTCTCGATTTTTCCCCTTCTTGTTTTGGATTATCTTCCTTTCTATGACTCTTTCAGTCTGGATTCTCATGAATCTTAGATGGCTTTGATTATTAGAAGGACCATTGTCTTCTAAGGACAGAGAGGACCTTCTGTGTTGTTTCTTATTTATTACAATGGCTTCTCCTTTGAGAAGCACATACAGTGTCCTTTTGTTCTCCTGGGAAGTTTCATATCTATTTCTTGGATGCTCAGAAAATGCCCAACTAGGCTTCTCCTATATTTGCCCATTCTCTTTTTATAAATTTTGTTGAGAACCTTTCTTTGGGTGGCTTCTTATCTAGACATTAAATAGTCAAGCTGGCTGGGGATTTTGGGAGTTGGAGTCCAAAGCTCTGGCGGAATCCCAGTTTGGAAAGGAAGGCTGTTCAGTATCTTGAGGATTCATATGGCCGCAGTGGAAATAAGTTCTTCCCACATTCAGCAATTACATATTTTTCTTTCCCTTCTGAAGTTATAAATCCTTAATTCTTCAATGAAGGCTTAGTC